>CAWUFQ010000423.1:0-154000 GCA_963921405.1 Cepaea hortensis
TTCACACAATTGGTAAAAGACGTATATTGCCAACTTCTAAAGCTGAATTGTTCACTTGCACTGTAAAGATTTATTTGGCTCCTAAGCCATACATGGAATACCAAATAAAATTAAAAATTTATAGTTTAAAAACAAAAGGACTGTTAACAGAAAATGAAGAGAACAACTTACGAAAGCGCTGTGAAGATTTTCTTGTCTCATTATTCAAGCAATTGAAGCAGAGACTTACTGAAAATTTAGATGTATTGAAAATATATCACACTTTTCTGTTAACAACATACTTCAGCCAGTAAAGAACATACCTAAATATTGTCAAGTTATGAAATGTTACTGTTAATAGTGTGGCGAAAGCAGAATATCAGTTAACCAAAATAAATTTGGTTGACTGGACCCCCCCCCCCCCCCCCCCCCCCCAAAAAAAAAAAAAAAAAAAAGAAACAAGCTTTTTGGAGTGAAGTAAGACAAATTAAAGATGCCTCAGGTAACAGTCAATTCTGTAAGCTCTTTGAATGTGCAATGTCTACCTTGATTCTACCCTATTCAAATGCTGATGTGGAAAGCGTTTTCAGCACTATGAATTATATTAAACTAGCTGACCCGGCCCGGCTTCGCCCAGACCCTGGTGGGGAGCATCTCATTTAATTCATATAAGTAGTCATATAAGTTCTCGTTCCCGTTACCGACTATCTGTCTGTCTGTCTGTCTATCTGTCTGTCTGTCTGTCTGACCCGGCCCGTCTTCGCCCAGACCCTGATGGGGAGCATCTCATTTAATTCATATAAGTAGTCATATAAGTTCCCGTTCCGACTATCTATCTGTCTGTCTGTCTGACCCGGCCCGGCATCGCCCAACTCCTGGTGGGGAGCATCTCATTTAATTCATATAAGTAGTCATATAAGTTCCCGTTCCCGACTGTCTGTCTGTCTGTCTTCCTGTCTGTCTGTCTGTCTGTCTGTCTGTCTGTCTGTCTGTCTGTCTGTCTATCTATCTATCTATCTGTCTGTCTGTCTGACCCGGCCCAGCCCATGGTGGAGAGCATCTCATTTAAATTATATAAGTAGTCATAAAAGATCCCATTCCCGACTATCTGTCTGACTGTCTGTCTGTCTTGGGTAAATGGAGGAGGGAGGAGGAAGAGGGAGGTGGAGGAGGAAAGAGGAGGGAGGAGGAGGGAGGAGACAGGAGGAGTAGGGAGGAATAGGAGGGAGGAGGAGGGATTAGGAGGAGGAGGGAGGAGTAGGGTGGAGGAGGAGGCGAGGAGGAGGGAGGAGGAAGAGGGAGAAGGAGGAGGGAGAAGGAGGAGAAGGAGGGGGAGAAGGAGGAGGGAGGAGGAGGAGGGAGGAGGAGGAATGTGAAGGGAGGAGGAGGGAGGAGGGAGGAGGTAGAGGGAGGAGGAGGAGGGAGGCGGAGAGAGGAGGAGGAGGGAGGAGGAGGAAGAGGGAGGAGGAGGAATGTGAAGGGAGGAGGAGGGAGGAGGTAGAGGAGGAGGAGGAGGTAGAGAGAGGAGGAGGGAGGAGGCGGAGAGGGATGAGGAGGAAGGAGGAGGGGGAGGAGGGAGGAGGAGGAGGAGGAAGAAGGAGGAGGAGGGGGGGAGGAGTGATGAGGAGGAGGGAGGAGGAGGAGGTAGAGGGAGGAGGAGGAGGAGGTAGAGGGAGGAGGAGGGAGGAGGCGGAGAGGGAGGAGGAGGAAGGAGGAGGGGGAGGAGGGAGGAGGAGGAGGGAGGAAGAAGGAGGAGGAGGGAGGAGGAGTGATGAGGAGGAGGGAGGAGGAGGGAGGAGGAGGGAGGAGGAGGGAGGAGGAGGGATGAGGAGGAGGGAGGAGGAGGAAGAGGGAGGAGGAGGAATGTGAAGGGAGGAGGAGGGAGGAGGAGGAGGGAGGAGGAGGAGTGAGGAGGAGGACGGAGGAGGGGGAGGAGGGAGGAGGAGGAGGGAGGAAGAAGAAGGAGGAGGGAGAAGGAGGGATGAGGAGGAGGAGGGAGGAGGAGGAAGAGGGAGGAGGAGGAATGTGAAGGGAGGAGGAGGAGGGAGGAGGAGAAGGCAGGAGGAGGGATGATGAGGAGGGAGGAGGAGGAAGAGGGAGGAGGAGGAATGTGAAGTGAGGAGGAGGGAGGAGGTAGAGGGAGGAAGAGGAGCAGGAGGAGGAGAGGGAGGAGGAGGAAGGAGGAGGGGGAGGAGGAGGAGGAGGAGGGAGGAAGAAGGAGGAGGAGGGAGAAGTAGGGATGAGGAGGAGGGGGGAGGAGGAGGAAGAGGGGTGGAGGAGATGTGAAGGGAGGAGGAGGGATAGGGAGGAGGGGGAGGGGAAGTGGAGAGGGTAGGAGGAGGTTGAGGAGGAGGAGGAGTGGAGGGGAGGAGGAGGAGGGAGGAAAAGGGAGGAGGGAGGAGGAGGGAGGAGGTAGGAGGAGAGGGAGGAGGAAGGAGAAGGAAGGAGGAGGAAGAAGGAGGAGGAGAGGGAGGAGGAGGATGGAGGAGGGGAGGGAGGAGGGGAGGGTGGAGAGGGAGAGGAGGAGGGAGGAGGGAGGTTGGAGGTGGTGGAGGAGGGTAGGAGGTGGGTAGAGGAGGGGTGAGGGAAGGAGGGAGGAGGAGGAGGGAGGAGAGGTGGAGAGGAGGAGGGAGGTGGGTGGAGGAGAGGGAGGAGGATGAGGAGGAGAAGAGGAGGAGGAGGAAGGAGGGAGAGGAGGGGGAGGATGAGGAGGGGTGTTGGAAGAGGTGAGGTGGAGGAGGAGGATGGTGGAGGAGGTGTGGAGGTGGTGGAGGAGGTAGGGGAGGAGGAAGGGAGGAGGTGAGGAGGAGGTGAGGAGGGTGGGAGGAGGAGGGTGGAGGGGAGGAGGGAGGAGTTGGGAGGAGGGAGGAGGTGGGAGGTGAGTGGAGAGGAGGGAGATGGAGGAGGGAGGAGATGAGGAGGAGGAGGGAGTAGGTGGGAGTAGGAGGGAGTGGAGGTGGAGGTGGGGAGAGGAAGAGGGAGAAGGAAGAGGGAGAAGGAGGAGGGAGGAGGGAGAGGGATGAGAGGGAGGAGGAAGAGGGGGGTGGAGGGAGGAGGTAGAGGGAGGAGGAGGGAGGAGAAGAGAGGAGGAGAGAGTTCGCCATTCCGAATTCATACTCGTCTAGTTCTTCCCTTCTACACGACTGTAGATAACTTCCTTACACATAAAAAGATGAATTGTTATTGATATTGCCGTGGCATGGAGGAATATCAGCAGCAGAGTTGATCCAAAAAACCAAAGACTGAGATCTACGGAGAGCCATGAACGCCTACGCCAGCCGGCACGGCACTTGATGATGATGATTGCCGTGTGACGATTCTGTGTAGTCACGTCATTTTCTTCCCTTTCCCTAGCGTTTTGGTTCGGGGATTCTTTCATCATCATCATCATATATTTACGTACGTATTTTGTGAGGGGGAGGAGGGTGGAGGAGGAAGAAGAAAAAAAAACTATGACAGTTGACAGCTCTGGAATGAAAGGAAGGCGTGTAGAAAATTTCATCTCAATCGGATGGGCCGTTCGCGAACAAATAAAGGACATACATATTTACATACATATATACATACACTTTGTTTTATAGATATATAGATGTAAACTAAGAAATATAATGAAATTTTACCTCTTAAATGCTATCTTGACAATAAGATTTGGCCTTATGAGAGTAGGAAAATGCTTATCAGCTTCCTAATCGTGTATTAAAAGAAATTGGAACAGCTAAAGCATACCAGAGTCATTTTGAATCTCAAGCTTCAACTTCATTATCTAAGCTAAGTTTATTCTGTGTATTTTGTGAGACAGACATCAGTGAAGATGATGACATGATTCTATAGGGTAAGTCACACATTCTTCTTCTTTGCGTTCATCCGGATGTTTTTTTCAAATGTGATTGCGGTGTGTCTAGTTAGGTACCCTTGGGTCGAAACCCTTAGGCCAAGACATCCGACTTTTGCGTGCATTTTTGACCAGGTTAGCATTCCTGGGAGACTCTCACTTTTGTGGTACCGTCCACATCCCAGCTTGTCAAGTTGGAACAGTCGAAGACTTAACGGCCATCCCTCAAAGGAAGGCAGGGACAGTCTATGGCATTTTCCACCATCCAGGGTGGCTTCCATAATTGCAGAGCCGACACATAGCGCCCTAGTGCTGGGCTCACCGAGGGAATCGTCACGTCCTGCTCATGGCTGCTTTAATTCCTAACTTCAATATATTGGGCATTTTGTTCGCCCCGGGCCGTTCCCGCACAAACCAGACAGACAGGTCTGCAGACGGTATCCACTCCGCGAGTTTTCGATTCGAACATGTGCTTGTCCTTGTGCCCGTCAGAGCTGTACCAGGCACGACGGACATTCGGAAAACTACCTAGTCAGAGCTGTTTCGAACAAGAGCGGCATTCGGAAACTAGGTAGTCAGAGCTGTTCCTAGCACGAGAGACATTCGGACGAGACATTTCACTCGGATAATGAGCCATTCAAGGTTTCATCGTGAGACAGTGTGAACTTAGACATGCATGGCTTAATCTTTGAGACAAGTATATGACTACTGGCAGGATCAACCAGATATCTATCGGACAGACGGACTATTCACGCACACGCGGGACAAAAGTAGCATCGCTAAAGGTACCCTCCCGGTAGCCGATGATAATGCAAAACCTCTGGACGCCTACCGACGAGCTTTCAAGCTACGTCGGCAGGACTGACCGAAAAGCTATACCAGCTTACTGACAGCAGGCCCACTATTCATCGAGAGAGAGAGAGAGAGAGAGAGAGAGAGAGAGAGAGAGAGAGAGAGAGAGAGAGAGAGAGAGAGAGAGAGAGAGAGAGAGAGAGAGAGTGGGCGCTTATCGAGACTGTGTCGAACGGTCGTACAAATTTTCTCTTTTTCCCGCTCAAACCACAACTCTAGCTGCACGATGCGGTTACATTCTCGAAACGCCTATCTCGCTAACTTGCGTTGGCTGGGAAGATCCCAAGTTGGGTCACCTCAAGCAGCCACCCGAGACAACGAACGTTTGACGCGAGACTGATCTTGCGACCGAGACCAGCCCTCACAGTCACATCAATATCTACGTAATTTCTCATTTTCTCAATCTAGATGTTCTTTCTAGATGATTACCAACACAATCTAGATATTTCTAGATGTTGTTTGGGTTTTTTCTAGATTTTTTCCGTTAAAAAAACGTGGCATCTATGGTCGCTTCCGGCCCAATATGGCTGATAGATCGGAGGTACGTTAAGGTCTGTGTGTGATTTTACTTCTGCAGAAGGTTTGCTTACGCATATTTCCTCATTTTGGACTTATCACATGATGTCACCAACAATCTACTGAAATGAATGTTTTTTTTTTTTTCGAAAATGAAATGCGGTTATAATGTAAAATGCTTCTATTTGCAAAGGAAACATTCTGTTGTTACGGTCAAGGAGAGTCTGACAGAGTCTCTTGAAGGAATTCAAAAGTACTAAATAGCATCTGTCCACAATATTTATGTATTCGGGATTGATGAGTTTTGATTCATCAGTAGAGGAAAAACAGAATCGTGGAGGCAATTAATTCATGCATGTGCTTCTTCCTTGTATATTTTGGATTTTCATACCACCGATTCTTGTAAATACATCATTACGTTTAATTAACTTTACTTCTAGAGTACTCTCAGTGACTAAAGCGTTTGTGCACTGGCGGTAACATCATTATTTTGGTTGTGTTTATAAATAACAAACATCCGGAAGAACAAATGCATTATGTGGATTTCGGTGATACTTAAATCAAGAACTCCGACCACCACCACAATAAATTGTAAGCAGCGCCGTTATTCTATAACAGATCAGCCAAAGTCAAATTATATTTCAACTAGACTCAGAAGTTCGTGTGTCGAGTAAGACCACAGTCTGCTCTAGCAAAAGAGAGGTGCTGAAGACGGAGGCAGCCAGCCAGGAGGCGCACCATAAGAAAATCAGGCTGTCACGCAATTACGCCATGAAATATGTCGACCAGAAGGCCACCAAAATCTGCTCAAGACAACTACCATGTTATGGAACAAGTCATTATTCTTCGCCTCAGAACAGGACTGCCAATGAGCTGTTGGTAGCTCGTTGTCTCAATCTCACTGACAGATTTAAACAGGAACATCAACATACGATGAATAATGCACAGGCTGACGTCCTTGGTACTTCATTTATTGCAGACATATAATACAGCATGTTCAAATCACATGTTCCCGTATATGTGGGAGGGCGTGTGAGGAATATGAACAAATTCCTGTTCAGTTCTGCTGGATAAAGTTAAGTCATTTGAAGATCTAACACAATCGTTTCAGAAGTGCGACTGTTCAAGTCGTATAAAGATGTCTACACTATGAACTACTGTCAAACTTACAGCTTGATCGTAGCGACTGGTGTACAGTATCGCTGGGCTGCCATTAATTCTGTGAAGTCCCACAAACCTTTATGCTTTGCATTAGCTTAGCCGTACTAGCTGGATGATACATCATCGATTCGTAATGGAGACTCAATACACAGATAACTTTATCAATCTTTCACGGCTTCAAAGCATTTTGACGTCTTGCTTCTGTGGGAACCCAGACCTCACTAAAAATAGATGTTTTCTTTTGTGTGTCTACTATCCTGTTAACGTCACGTGATACGCACGTTTCCTGAGTAGTTTCCCTTAGTGCTCTTCATCATCATCATGTGCTCTGATCTGCCTTTACTCGCGTTATCAGCTTGTGTCAGTTAATTGTTGTTACGTAGCTTGTTCTCACGTTTTTCCCTTTGTTCTTTTACAGTCAGCCTTCTATTAACCCGTACTCTTACTGCTGTAGATCTAATATTGTTACATATCAATATACCTCCCCCGTTTTTGAAAATGTTGCAACCATTTTCTTAGTCTATTCGATTTCTTATTCCAATGACATGTGGCAATATTATCAGTTCTTGGTCATTTCATAATTACATTCTATATTCATATATTCTTGCATACATATACTCTCTTCATGATAATATGATGGTATGATATTCTGTTAATCACTACACAAAATCAATTTTAAAAATATTCTTATTTATTTCGGACACGCACTGCTATCTACCACCCTTGTAGACGTCGTGTAGCCACAGCCTATGAGAGGGTTGGGTTAGCTATCCTATGAGTTTCATAAGGTCCCGTGGCCTCCCCGTAGTAGTTCCTCATTTGCCTTATAGACAATCATCCCCAAACATACGAAAGCCATTACCGTCGAATGAGGGAACGTGTGTGATTAACAGGTACTATTACCCTCTGTATTATCATTGGTATTTGGTATATGTAATGCCTCCCTGTTATGTATGGCTTGTCTCTGCTGTGTTTACCAACTTGTCATTTCAGGCTACCGTTTCTCTTTTCTTTGTTTCTTTTGTTTGACAGGTGAAGTCTGCTGCCTTAGTAGACTAATACCTGCCTGTAATTTTCCGCCATAAAGTTGCAACAGAATAGCTGAAATTGTATAGGAACTTGCATCAGTCTGCAAAATGAAATCTTTTGAAATGTCATGTAGTTTGAGGATAGGTTGACTACTAAAGAGTTGTTTATTCTGTTGAAGAAGTTCGTCATGTTTCTCAGACCATTTGATCTTAGTGGGTTGTCCTTTTTTCAAGAATTCTGAGAATGTTGCTGTCATGTCAGTGAAGTTTGGGATGAACTTCTGATAGTAATTTATCAGTCCCAACACACTCCTGACTTCCTTCTTTGTGGTAGGTGCTTTGATGTTTAAAATTTTGGTGACCAAACTTGGGTCAGTTTTTCGAAAACCATTTGAGATTCTGTGACCAAGGAATTAGATTTCGCTGTAACCTATTTGAACTTTACTTGCTTTCGCTTTTAATCCATGTTGTTGTATTCTCTGGAATATCTGTTCCAGGATTTCATTGTGGGTATTAATAGTTGTAGTATGGATGCATATATCATCCATGTACGTAGCTGCATTTTTAATGTCTTGCCGTAAACTGCGAATCATTCGCATGAATGTGCTTGGGGCATTTTGGAGTCCAAAAGGCATGTATGCCCACTCATAAAGGCCTAACGGAGTGGCAAAGGCTTTAATATGAATTGATTTTTCTTCCATAGGGATTTGCTAATATCTCTTTGTGAGATATATTTTGGGAAAAAATTTGGGTTTTGCCATGCTATCTATTAAATCATCAACATTAGGCATGGGTTCAGCATCCAACAAGGTCAATGCGTTGATCTTTCTATAGTCAACGCAAATCCTTAGGGTGTTATCTTTCTTTTTGACTATCACCAAAGGGGAATAATAGTTGGATGTGGATTTTCTGATGATGCCACACTGATCCAGTTCAGATATTTCAAATATTACTTTATCCAAGAAATGTACTGGAATTGGGTAAGGTTTTACTTTCACCGGTATGTCTGAAAGTAATGTGATCTTATGTTTATTAGGGTTGTTCTACCAGGTTTGTCAGAGCAAATATCACTGAATTTTTTGTAGTGTACTTATAATCTATTTATCTCTTGTGTTGGCAAATTCTTGTTTATTTGGACAGTTTTCCAACCAATAACATCCATAACTGTCGAAGGCGGTATCTGTTCTGTCATAGCGTCATTTTGTTGTTCATTTATCACCCAGCAAGCTGCTGCTATTCTAGGTGGTAGTTGTTGTGTTGTTGGTGTTTTGTTACTGTCTCGGTCAATGTAGGGTTTCAGCATGTTTATATGAAAGATTTTATTTTTGCCTTTAACGTTAACCAAATAATCAACATCACTAATTTTCCTGATAACTTTGAATGGGCCCTGCAATGATATGATTAGATAATCTCTGGGGTCGGGTAATAAAAGCCATACCTCATCTTCTTCTTTCAAGACTATTGTCTTGGCTTTTCTGTTATCGTACTGTCTGTATTTTCCCCCTGATTTTTTGTATTGCTGCTTTCGCGAATTGGCATGCCGTGATGATCTTCTCCCTTAGATGGGTTACCATCTTGTACACCTCCCGTTTCGGGTGGTCGTGTACTTTGTGAGTAAATCATTGTACAGTAACAACGGGCCTCGTGGATTTGCCTCATACACGAGTTCGAACGGGGAGAAGCCTGTGCTTGCTTTCGGTACTTCAAGGTATGCAAACAAGACAGCTGGTAATAACAGATCCCAATCTTTGTGACTTTCTGCCGCGACCTTGGCTAAGGTTCTTTTCAGCACTCCATTAAAATTTTCATTTGCTCCATTTGTCATTGGGTGATACGGAGAACTGAATGCCTGAGGTATGCCAAGTATTATCATGGCGCTTTGGGTAGCCTCAGAATAAATTGGCTACCGCGGTCGGATAGTATGCAAGAAGGAAAGCTTATCCTACTGAATAACAAAAGAAATGAATCTACGATGGATCTAGACGTGATGGACTTTAAAGGAATTGCTTCATGCCGTCTAGTGCACAGGTCTATTATTTTTAAGCTAAACCTGTTCCCTCAGTCCGTTGCCGTGTTGAGTGGTCCCACAATATTGACAGCTATTTTCTGGAAGGGTCGGGATACTAGATCTGTTTGTTGATCTTCTGCCTTAGGACGTTTACCTTTCGGTGCAATCCTTTGGCATAGCTCGCATGATCGAACATGTCTACCAATATCCTTTGAATAGCCTGGCCAGTAGATCTGTGCCAAAATTCTCTGTCTAGTTCTAGCTATCCCCATGTGACCTGCAAATGGGGAGTCTTGCGCCATATTCACCGCTTCGCTACGATATTCAGTCGGTAGTACTGTTTGTGAGACAAGCATTGATCCCTTTCTGTATTGTCTGGTAAGTATGTTGTTTTCTGAAGTAAATTCCCAATTACCATAATTTCTCTGTTTAGCTGGCTGGTTGATGTGTTTGAAACATGTTTGTAGCGTGAGGTCGTCTTTTTGTATGTTAGCTAAGTTTGTCATCATTGTCAATGGGGACTGCGTATTGTCTGTATCTTCTGTCGCACCGTCCTGTGGTGTGGCCTGGCTATCTTCTTCTTCTTTCTGCTTTCTTAGTTGGCCTCTTGTAACTGCATTGGCTGGCACATATTTTATTTCCCACTGAATTGCTTCTTCATGGGTACAGTCACTCACATGTGGGATGTTCCCAATCATTAGACCTGCGCATGGGTTAGGTAGTACTGCTGCGCATACCCCACCTTCAAAATATGGGGAATTTATTGTGACCCATACGATTTATATCTTTCTAGGGTACCGCCAAACGTTCTACACGTGACACTTCTGTCTGTATAGTCTTACCTATTTACCAGTTTTCGGTCTACCCCTATAGTGGATGCGCCTGTGTCCTTCACGCATGTTGTTGACGATCCATTCACCCAAGCTTGGTGGACTTTTAGGGTGCCGTTCTGGATGTTGACTGCATTTGCCTCTTGTATTTTTATGCTATGACCACACGCTAAGTTCCCGTCTTCATGGAAGTCCTTGCAAATGTCACACGGTATGTCAATTTGGAGTGTCTCTAAAATGGCTGCGTTGGTGTCTTCATATTCATCGGCTTCACTGCTAGTAAATATGTATGCTGTGTTGGCTTCTTTCCATGTCTTCCTAACCTTAAAATCCCTACTAATGTGTCCGTAACTATTACAGACGAAGCATTTAACACTGTTATTGTAGGAAGCGTACTTGCTGATTTTATTTGATGTTAAATTCTTAACATAAGTGTCCTAACCTGGGTTCTTATCACACATTTCAGGGGAACCATGTTGTAATTTACAATGGGGACATTGCATTAGATAACCCTTCTTTACTCTTTCTGGTTCTCTTTACTGTTGCCTCTCATATAGTATGGTCCTCTCCCTCTATATTGTTGACAGTACTGTTGAAATCTACCAGCTCTACCATTATATCTTTGATTGGACAATCTGGCAGCCGCCCCTATAACTAAATCAGGCTGAGCCCTTTCCGCAATAACATCCCTGTGGGCATTATAATACGCCTTACCTTTGGTCTCCATTTCTGGCACTGTCGTACACTTATTTTCGACCAAAAACGTTGACATTGCTTCTGGTACGGAAGAAATCAACTTATCCCTCAACATGAGGTCACGTAGCTTGTAAAAGTCTGAACCTACATCGGCTGACTTAAGCCATTTGTCAAAAAGTGACGTTGTTTCTGCCCCGTATTCTAAGAAGGTCTGGTTTGGCTGTGGTGTTAATGTTTTAAATTGTGTTCTTAAACCAGCCTGATCTAAAGAAAAGTGTGCCAAGACCCGATCTCTAATATATGTGTATGTATTCAGGTATGGCCTCTACGACCTTCAAAGGTTCGAGGGCCAAATGACTGTGAAAAAGTACTGCCCACTTTTCGGGTGGCACTTTGTAGTGGTTCATTAGAAATTCAAAGTTGGTTACTCAGGCTGATATCGAATCGCCTTGTGTAAAGTTTCTTATGAGACCAGTGTACCGTTTAATAGGGTCCAAAGATTTTGCCGCTGCTTTCTCTTGGGCTATTTCTGCCTCTTTTTCTTTCTCAAGAGTCTTAACCTTGAAATTACCTTCTATATCTTTATCCTTCATTAATAAATCGGTTGCCAGTTTATCCCTATCAAAGACAAGCCTATCTTTTTCTAAGGCCTATTCTCTCTCTTTTGCTGCTAGTTTTTATTTCTCTAGAGCAAGCTCTTTAACCTTCTGTCTCTCTTAATCTTCTCAATTTTCTCTATCTAGAGCTGCTTGTGCGTCTCTAGCTTCTTTCTCTAGGGCTGCTTGTGCTTCTCTCGCTTCTATTGCTACTGTTCTCTCTTCTCGTTGTAGTGCTTGGAAAGCACTCAATTCTTGTTTGGCGCATGCTGCTAGATCAGGCCCGGACATGCCACACTTCTCCCCCATAACTATTAAGTCTTGCAGTGAAGACATGTCTACTGTATGGTGTCTTTCCTTACTTCACAAGAATGTATGTGTCAGCAACGCAAGGTGGTAACAGTATACACAAGGTGTTGTTTGTGTGTGTGCAATTAATGATGGTGTGAGTATACAAAAGTTGTTGTTAATGTGCACTCCACAGATTAGGACCACGATATGAAATTGTGATATTCTAAAGTGATGTTCAGAACAGGAGGTGTTCTTTGTCTGAAGATGTTTCACCCTCATACAATGATGTTATTCACGTGAAGATGTACTGCTGTCACAATGTCTACAATATTACATAAGACAGGACACACGATAACTCCTATCAGAAGTGTAATCTAAATTATACGGCAACCAAGGTGTTTAATTCCTTAGAAAAGGAAACACTGAAGACACAGACAAACACTCCATGGAGAAAGTATCCGAATATTGACTTCAAACAACCGCACAAAATGAAAACAAACACAGTCAGACAATTCAACTGGCCTGATTCTGTGTTCCGGTGTCGTGTTGATGATTTGTGACAGTCCGGTGTCTTTCTCGAGGCGTCAGAGGTACTTGAGGCTTGACTGAAGATTGAAATTCCGACTTTGAAAATAATGAGGCCGAAAATTGTTGCTCTTCAAAATTCGGGTCAAAGTGTTCATTCCTTACTACTGACATCGGGATTGTATGGCTTCATCGTAGTGTTGGTAACAAATGTTTATATTTTAATATTCACTTGATATGGCGTCATCGAAGTATTGGTTACAAATGTTTATATGTTTCTGTTCAACGGATATGTGCCGTCTTCTCATATTTGGTCGGTACTTCCGGTTGTTGAATGATGTATGTGACTTTTATTGTTTCTTTCAGTAGGACACTAGCGAATTGGTTCGCCCCACAGACGGTCCACAAGTGTTATTAGTATGGCAGCTGACCGCCTGGCAGTAAGTACAGTTTGACATTAGACTATAACAAGACGATCACAACACCACGTGGTGGGTTGACATTGTTGACATTGTTGCAAACTTTAACTGAAATCGTCGTATTAGATGCCATTAGGAAAATGTTCATTTGGTACCTGGTTGTTGCTGTTGATGATCTGAAGGTTATAAATGGTGACCTTCATTGAGCGTGCTCCCGTTTTCTGAAGTTCGAGCGCCCCAACTCTGCCAATGAGCTGTTGGTAGCTCGTTGTCTCAATCTCACTGACAAATTTAAAAAGGAACATCAACATACGATGAATAATGCACAGGCTGACGTCCTTGGTACTTCATTTATTGCAGACATATAATATAGCATGTTCAAATCACATGTTCCCGTATATGTTGGAGGGCCGGTGAGGCATATGAACAAATTCCTGTTCAGTTCTGCTGGATAAAGTTAAGTCATTTGAAGATCTAACACAATCGTTTCAGAAGTGCGACTATTCATGTCGTATAAAGATGTCTACACTATGAACTAATGTCAAACTTACAGCTTGATCGTAGCGACTGGTGTACAGTATCGCTGGGCTGCCATTAATTCTGTGAAGTCCCACAAACCTTCATGCTTTGCATTAGCTTAGCCGTACTAGCTGGATGATACATCCTCGATTCGTAATGGAGACTCAATACACAGATAACTTTATCAATCTTTCACGGCTTCAAAACATTTTGACGTCTTGCTTGTGTCGCAACCCTGACCTCACTAAAAATAGATGTTTTACATTATGTGTCTACTATCCTGTTAACATCACGTGATACGCACTATAACAGAGTCTCTCTAGTGGGGAACTTGGCTTGGTGTGCAATGGGAAGACTCTTATAAGGACGGATGGGCACATCGCTAAGGGGTAGCTAGGGGTGGTCGTCCTATGACAAGGCTCTAGGGAACGTAAGTTAGTTGTGACCATACTTCCATACTGTAAGATCGCATGAAGCTTATGGAGATCACCTGGAGTGGGAGATGACCTCTGTGTAATTGCCTTTCGATTGATTATACTCAAGAATTATGATCTTGTTAAATGAAACATCGAATAAACAACGAGTTAAACTACAGACGGAGTCGAATTGTCATCTATCATTATCGTCCGCCTGAATGTCTTGCATCTGTTACAGCACTTTTCCTGAGTAGTTTCCTTTAGTCCTCTTCATCATTGCCAATAGGTAATTTCTCTCATTGACTTATAAACAACTCCTTACGCTTTGAACAATGTGACGAATGATTAAGCGACTCCAAATGAAAAACGATACTCACTCTTTTATTTCAAGTCGAGCGGAACAAATAACAGCGAACAGTTATCGGGTGATATTAAACTGCCCCCGAGATGTAGGAGCGGCGTTTAATTAGTAAATGTTTCACACGAAACTCCCTGCCTTGCCCCAATGTCCTCTTTGAGGTGCAAACTTGCCATTTCACAGTTCAGAGTTGTAGCGCGTCTAGGGTTTTCGAGTCCTGTCTTAAGTATCCATTTGCCAATCGATCTTTCCTCCTGAATTCTATTCGCCTAAGCTCGGAATCAGTCGCATACAGCGCTTCACACACGGCTCTCTGGAAGACACGTCCTCTCCTTTCGAATCACGCACACAGAAAGTCCTTTGTTGTTCTGTGACGCTATATTCGTTTCTAATGGTATCTTCCTTTCCTATTTGTCCATTTTTGTGCAGAACTGGGAAAATCCCATTCATGACTTTTGTGGAGTGTACCGTCATATGGCAATCATCATCATGTGCTCTGATCTGCCTTTACTCGCTTTATCAGCTTGTGTCAGTTAATTGTTGTTACGTGACTTGTTCTCAGTTTTTCCCTTTGTTCTTTTACTGTCAGCCTTCTATTAACCCGTAAGCTTACTGCTGTAGATCTAATATTGCTACATGGCAAGGACACAATGTATTAGTTATTTATTTAGTTAGTTCGAGGTTCCAACTTCACGGCAACGGGTGGTCCCCATTATGCTCCATTCCTATGCCAGTGAATATCAAACAAAATGATCCCCACTGTCCAATGTGAAAATTGGAATAGACAGGAGTCTCGGTAGTCCAACAGCCCGCATTGGTACACTGTGCACAGACTTTAACGGTTCAACGCCTAACCGCCATGTTTGTGACGGGAAGTCGGACACAATGGATTACTCAGCCACATGTATACACAATTTAAGATTGGTGACTCAGCCATGTGCACATGTGGTTTGGCGGCGCAGACAGCAGAGCACATACTCCGAGACTGCCTAAACTACAACATATCCAGGCAAACCTTCTGGCCTATTGAGACAACACTGGAAGATAAACTCTATGGACTGCTGAGGGAACTAAAAAAGAATGTTAGATTCATACAAGAGACTACATTGCAGTTATAGACAAATTTCAAGCGAACGAAAGAAGAAGAAAACGTCCCAAAATGGGTTCGGCTCATATGCAAATGAGGGAACTTTCATTCTAGAAAGTAGGGGAACTTTCTGTCTTGTTCTGGGATTTTCCATTTCTCAATTCAGGCATAACATGTACTGAAAGAGAACATTGCTTACTCCCGGATTTGGATAACACCATGTTCACGAAATTTGCGTGTATTCCGAAATTCTAGGTCTGATTAGGATCCTCGAGAATGTACCTTTTCAAAGTCCCCCTACTTACCCCGGGGGGGGGGGGGGGGCTGAGTGGTCTCGAGGTATGGTGTCCGCCTCGAGTGCTGGAGGTCCCGGGCTCAGGCCCCAGTGAGGACCGGGATTTATTTAAAAAAATCCACCTGGAATGTTAGTAATAAAATTTCCCCTGGTCTCTGGGTAGTGAGATCGGACGCCCGTGTGTATTGTTGCGCACGTAAAGAAATCCCTTGGCGGTTGAAAATCGAAAAAGAGTAGCCTAACGGCGCTGCCCGAGCAAAATTTCGAGTTAAAAATCTACCCAAGAATTTCAGGATCCTCGCCGATGCAACGGAGTTCGTACATTGAGCTGAGTTTCTCGAGACATAGGTTTGAGTTAGGAGGAAAACGGAACACTTATGGGTTAAACCGTGTGCCGTTAAGTTGATCCAACGACTAAACGACTAAACTAAACTAAGTCCCTACTCAACGCAGACTATAGTCTGTCCAGAAACGATTGCCTTCATTCATGATCAATTATTTTGAAAACTGTCTGTTGCATCGTTATGAAATTTTTACCTACCGTCTTATATTTACCCCCACCCAAAGGAATATGTCTTTGATAGGTCCAAAAGCAACTTAAATCATGGAAAGCGGCGACATGTCTTTGATGTATTGGTGAAAAACTAGTGATTTCTCTCTTTAAAAAAAAAAAAAAAACTTGTTTTACAGTAATGCCCCGTTCCACTACGCGAGGCTCTTGTCATAAGGCCAATCCCATGTCCCACCAGAAAATTAACTATTCAACGCTAATGTTTCCGTGTGAAGACGTAATACATTTAATAATGTGCATTTCATCTCTGACCCGTAAAGTATACACCGCATACAAACAAAGTTTGAAGTCTGCTGTACACTCTCCAGAACAAATATTTTTTTATTAAATGGGTGGACATAATGATAAGGTTATATGCTAAATCTCATCATTTTCCCTCAGTTGGTTACTGAGATATGGAATTTTATATTGGGGCAGACAAAAGTAAACAGACTATAGTCAGTAGCTCGTGTGCAAAAGAGACATATAAGTCAAGTTGTGCTGCTGATGAATATACCCCCAATTATCTACGTATTATTGTTGCCGAAGTGACTACTAGAGGCTATATGCGTCTCGTTAACTGGACGTAATTGTAATTTACTTTCGTAAAACTTAAATGAATAAACACAAAATGGTGACAGCCGAGTAGGTATATAATGGGGCTTTTAGTCGTAGTCGAGGGGGTAGCATATTCGAGGGGGTGGTGGTATCGGCGGGGAGCCAAAACGACGCCCCCCAGGACCACGACGAACCCCGGGGGCACCCCTTAGCCGTATACATGGGGATACCACACGCACGCACACACAGCCC
The DNA here is from genome assembly GCA_963921405.1 of Cepaea hortensis. Classification (NCBI taxonomy): domain Eukaryota; kingdom Metazoa; phylum Mollusca; class Gastropoda; order Stylommatophora; family Helicidae; genus Cepaea; species Cepaea hortensis. The sequence goes on from CAWUFQ010000423.1 coordinate 16,769, forward strand.
CGGGGCCCACCCCCGGGGCGCACTCACACGCGCACGCACCCACACACACACACATACACATGCACGAACACATACATCCATACGCACGCACACATACACACATGAACCCATGCACCCACACACACGCACATACATACGCACGCAAACATACACGTGCACATACATCCACATGCACCCACGCACACACATACATACGCACGCACACATACACACGCACACACACACACGCACACATACACATGCACATACATCCACATACACATATAGCTTAACTATAGCGCAAAAATCGCCGGGGCAACCCCGAGTGCGAGCAACCATTTCTTTCTTTTTTGTCGTACATACTAGGAGGCCAGCAAATATCGTAGGAGCCGGCCGCACCGGGGGTCTATCGTGCTAGGGGTCCGTCGCAATGGGAGGTTGTTGCATCTATTGTCTGTCGCACTAGGGATTGTCGTCTCTGTACTCTCTATCTATCGTAGTTGCTGCCTCTGTGTCTGTCTGTGTGTTTGTACAAGGCCGTGTGCGCCTGTGTGTCTGTCTGTGCCTGCCTGCCTGTGCCTGTCTGTGTCTGTCTGTCTATGCCTGTCTGTGTGTGTTTGTCTGTGCCTGTCTGTGTGTGTGTCTGTGCCTGCCGGTGTCTGTCTGTCTGTGTGTGTGTCTATGTCTGTCTGTCTGTCTGTCTGTCTGTGTCTGTCTGTGCCTGCCTGCCTGTGTCTGGCTGTCTGTGTCTGTCTCTGTGTCTGTCTGTATCTGTGTATGTATGTATGTATGTGTGCCTGTCTGTGTATGTCTGTGCCTGTCTGTATGTCTGTGCATGTCTGTGACCGTCTGTGTTCGCGTCTGTCTCTGTATGTGTGTGCTGTCTGTGCCTCTCTCTCTATGTGTCTATCTATGCCTGTCTGTCTGTGTGTGTCTGTCTGTGTGTGTCTGTCTCTGCCTGCCAGCCTGTGTCTGGCTGTCTGTGTCTGTCTGTATATGTGTATGTATGTGTGTATGTATGTCTGTGCCTGTCTGTGTATGTATGTCTGTGTATGTCTGTCTGTGCCTGTCTGTGCCCGTCTTCCTGTCTGTATGTGTGTGTGTCTGTCTGTGCCTGGCTGTCTGTGTCTGACTGTCTGTCTCTGTGTCTGTCTGTATCTGTGTATGTATGTATGTATGTATGTATGTATGTATGTATGTATGTATGTATGTATGTATGTATGTATGTGCCTGTCTGTGATTGTCTGCCTCTGCCTGTCTGTGCCCGTCTGTGTGTGCCTGTCTGTATGAGTGTGTCTATTTGTCTGTGTCTGTCTGTCTGTCTGGCTGTATGTGTCTGTCTGTGCCTGGCTGTCTGTGCCTGTCTGTGTATGTATGTCTGTGCCTGTATGTCTGTGCCTGTCTGTATGTATGTCTGTGCCTGTCTGTATCTGTGCCTGTCTGTCTGTGTATGTATGTCTGTCTGTGCCTATCTGTATGTGCGTATCTGTATGTCTGTGTGTGGGTGTCTGTCTATGCCTGTCTGCGCCTGTGTGGCTGTCTGTGCCTGTCTGTGTGGGTCGCTGTCTGTGTCTGTCTGTATCCGTGTATATATGTATGTTTGCCTGCGCCTGTCTGTGTGCGCCTGCGTCTGTATGTGCCTGTCTGTGTGCTCCTGTGTTTGTATGTGCCTAGGTGTGCCTGTGGTGGTGTGTGTGGGTCTCTGTGTGGGTCTCTGTACGCGTCTGTCTGTGTGTGTCTTTGCCCAGGCGTCTGTGTGTTTGTATATGCCTATGTGTCTCTGTGCGTCTGTATGTGCCTATGTGTCTCTGAGTGGCTGTGTGTGTCTGGCTCTGTGCGCGTCGGTGGGTGTCGAGGTGTCTGTCTCTGGCCGTGTACTTGTCTCTGTGTGTGTCTCTGTGTGTGCCAGTGTGTATATGTCTCTACTGCCACCTCTATTGCCCCCTCTGCAGCCTCTGCCACCTCTGTTGTCTCCTCCGTAGCCTCTGCCGTCTCGATTGTCTCCTCCATTGCCGTCTATACACCTCCTCTAGCACCTCCATTGCAACCTCTACACACCTCCTCGGTTCTCTCTCGACTGTCTCCTCTGTGGTAGGATCTGGGTTGGACAGAATTCGACAGCCACGCAAGGTACACATCGCAGGCGTATCGACCTACCTAGGCGGCACCCCAGACGCCCGCTAGCCTTGGAGACACTCCTATTAGACATGCGGTATACAGATTCGAATCGCTAGAACCATAGCACAAACAACCATGTCTATACAAGCAACTTTCGAGAGTATGGGTCTTCACGCCGAAAAGGCCGTAGCGCCCCACCTTCTTCTCGAAAACGCCTACGAGAGCAACCTCGTACCCGACATTGCGAAAGTCGACTACTTGGAAGGCAACCTCAGTCGCACCCATCTCCAACCGCTCGATGGACTTCCAGTCTTTGTCGACGACCTCTATGCGTTCGGATATCTACGGCGCGAAGACTGTGTGTCCAAGGGTGGAAGTATTTGCTGCACCTCGGGGGAGAATGGTAGCGCAAAGATGGTGGTTGGAGACATTGCCGCCGCCGCCCGCAAAAGCTTGGGTACAGCCCCAGATGGCAGCCCCTGCGGGCACATCTACACTGCCCTCGCCCACACCGTTGGAACCCACAACACCGCCGTTGGTGGAACAATCCGAGCCACCATCGCAAGGATAGAGAGCGATACCAACTGTAGAGCCCTACAGAAGTGGCGAGAGATATACCCCAACACAGAGCCCGCAGCCATATTTGTAGCCAAACTCGATGTGTCTGAAATTCCAATAGCCGAGCTACTGGCCGAATTGCCGAGCTTCGAACGCCTGCTACACGTCCACGGCTATGGGCCTCTATTGCATCGACTATACCCATGATTTCTCTGGTGTTATCGATCGTCAGGCGTTGGTGGAATACCTATGTGCGAACCACGACTTCCGCGAGCAGGGGAGCCTAGCCACAGCCGCAGGATACGACAAGCCCATATTTTCTCGACAATACCAACAGTGTAGGACTGCACGTATGTATGTACCTGGGTCCAGAGCTGCGAGGGTGGGTACACGATCCGCACCAAGATATACAACAAAGTCGTCTCGAACTTCGAGGCTGGCGAAATCCGCGAATCGTTTGGCGGACATCTAGCAGACTATGTCGACTGCCCCAACCAACACCTCCGCCAAACATTCCAACATCCAGACACCCAAGCACATGGTTGCTCCCGTATCGAAGTGTTCCTATATGCCTGTCGCGGGCGCGCTCTGTCGTCAACAACCGCCACCGAGGTCCTGCAAGAAGCGCTAGCCTTGGTCTCGCCGCCAACGGATGGATTGTTTGTTGTGCAACCACCAGCCAAACAATGGGAAAAACTTGCTGCATGTCTCGACCGCTGCTTGGTTCTGGCCAACCGACCACAGGGGGAAATCTATGTGGGGTGGTACGCCCACACCACCACCGGACGGCTGTCGGGTGTTCGAATCCGCCCCACCCAGGAAAAGGTCAACAAAGATGCAACCTGGGAGCGGGCGGTACTGTGGGTCGCAGCAGACTTTGTCTTTCGCGCTTGCCCAATCTTTCGTCTCGACATTCTAGAGGCCAAAGCCGAGACGGGTGTGGAGCTCGCACCTCTCCGCTGCTATACCAAGGACAAAGATGCAAAAACCATCCTAGCCGCCAGCAAGAGACCAACAGCGCTCCATCCTAACGGCCCGCCCCTCCAGACCATATTCCCAGAGACCCCAACCGTTTCCTGGACCTGGAGGAGCAAGAAGTGCCATTCAAATGGTGTGGAGGTATCCTCCTACGATCTGGAGGAGGTATCCCAAATCGCCCAAGAACGTGTTGTGTCGCTCCTTTCGACCAGAGCCCGCGAAGACCGTCTCCTACAAATCCAAGATGCAGCAGCAGCCGAAGCCTGGCGCCGTAGCATTTGGGAGGAGCAGGAGGCGGAAGTACAGAGACGAGCCACATAACTCGAACGACTGCGCCAATATGCAACAGCTAGCGGGATATTGTCACGGGATACTGCGAGTTTAGTGATTCCCCGATAAACTTAAATATAAAATTAATTGCAATGTATGAGGATGGAAAACAATAGAGTACTTCAGTCTGAGGTGAGGACAAAGTGAAGGTTATTGACCGAATGGTATAGACGACAGATACAGTTGTTATCAGGGGTCATTGACTGCCGATCTTATCGGACAAACAACACGGAGACAGGAGGATGAGGAAAACACGAAGACGTGGATCAAAGCGTTAAAACTGATTGATGTACGAGAGTTTGGGAAAGCGGGAATCAGCGGAGAAGCCGAAACGGAGCGGCCACGAACGAATACGTGATTTCACAAACCTTTGAGGGGAATCACGGCAAATTAGATTGTTGATGTAGGGACATCAAAAGAGAACGGAGAATTAGAACTTAGTATAAATTGTTGGAAACTTGTTTTTGTGGTTAGTGTGCTACCAAACTGGACGGAGAATGGATCTATGCGTCCTTAATTAGAATAGAAATATAGGTCCCTAATTGTTAAGAGGCGATGGGACATTGGTGCTTATGTGCTTGTGTATTTCGATTCATGGACTAACATAGATAATATAAGGTAATCTAGCTTTAGCTTAGGAATATAGCATCGGGAACTAGGTGTATGTGCTTTGCTGTTACCATTTCCTTCTTTTAGCTAATCGTGTAGACTTTAGTGAACTCATCTGTCTTATGTCAGAGTATCTTTCGGAAGCGTCTGTGTACGGCTAGAGACATGCTCTCACATAAGAATTAGTCTGAAGCAGACTAATATCACCTGGTTATATATCACCCACAGGTTCCACGAAAACTCTTGACATACTCAGAGAAGATAAGAAAGTTACTTCACTTGTGCAGAGAAAGTACTTCACTAGAGCAATTTAAACATCGCCCTTCAATAATCGTGGGCCGACATAACGAATGTAAAATAAGTGAACTCTGTATCCAGGTTTTGAAAACCATGGAAAGGACTTTCATTCTATAAAGGCAGAGCGACATAGGCTTAATATATTTGAATTGGGTACTAACCTAAAAGAAACATTCAAGAACTCAAGAACAGTTTACGTGTATACAAAAACTGTTAAGTAATTAAGAGACAGTGTGTCGAACATATATAGTCTTTATACAGACAGTGTTAGATAGTGGTGATGTGTTTCAGTGATCGATTTTACTAACTTCCAAAAAAGGGAAATCTGTTGAATTCAGACTTATCTTAATCGCATTATTTTTTGGTGATCAGACATTGAACATTTGTTTTCAATATTGGAATACGTCCAGACTCAAGTGGAGCGGAGCATCCAGGGTGAGAGCTGTCCATATATGTGTGATGTCTTGTTGCATGGCCGTATAAGGATGGGAGATATGATACGGCACATATGAATTCCAGAGAACTATCTCGCACTCACAATAGAAGACACTACCAACTACATATACACATTCAATACACACAACTGACATAGTTTTCAGCAATAGATATTTTATTAATTGTTGGAGGAAACTGTTGTCAGGGTATGTTATGAAGGAATAAGCGAGAGAGAGAGAGATATATATATATAGTGAGTAAAAGACAGAAAGGGGGGGGGGGGAGGGAATGTAGACAAAGGTCTGACAATAGTCCATAGTATAAGAAGGATCTTAAAGGTGTGCTTGTTGATACCACTTTTCCCCCGGGACGTCAGCGACAGATATACAAAGAAAGGTCGAAGCATATATACGAGGAGGTGGAACGGGGACTGCAAGGAGACACAGCGAAACTTTCCGCGATGGTGGGCCGCCTGGAAATCCCCGGGTATAGGCGACAGAGGCATATACTCCACAGAGTAGTTGTGTACAAAGATGGAGAAACTACACCCAGCGCTGTATGGGCCACCAGAGGGTTGGAGAAACTTCTCGCCACAACCGAAAATTGTTTCGATCGTTGTATAGACTGCTACAACCGCACAACTTTCTGGCTCCCAGCCATTGGAGCGAAGGGGATCTCCAAGCTGGAAATCGATGTACTTCCAGCCAGTACCTTCTACAACGAAGAAAGTCGAGAGATACACTGGAACAAAATCCAAGTCGTCCGCACACCAAAACCCGAACAGCTAGCACTCCTCCAACAGATAGCGAGTGTAGCCGACGAACAGGCACCACGCCTACAAGAGCTCCAGGCCACACTCGCACAGGTCCCCCACCCAAGGCAAAAGATACATCGAAGACTACAGATCTTCCAGCTGGGGTGTATCTGTGTCGGTGGTATTCCGTAGGGACTTTCCAAGGCACACAACGCATAGTCCTGTTTCTTTCCCTAACCTTCTACAGACGTAGAAACCCCTGTGTATGGACACTATCTCGCCGCAGAAGTTGCCAGACTTGGTGGACCTACCGAGCTCGAGAAAATGCATTCCCCAATGTTCTGCCGCCTCGGCGATATTCGAACCACACCACAGAAAAAAAAAAGGCTCGCCTGGTGGTGCTAGCAGCAATTTGCAAATAGAATACGTTGGGCGGCATGTGTAACAGAGCACCATCTCTGTTAGGGAGTTAATGAGTTAATGGATGATGTGCAAAAACAAGGGGAAATAGATTTGTGCACGCGTGAGCACCAGTAGTTATGTATCTAGGGCTGCTCACGCGTTGACGTAGGCTAGAGAGGCAGTTACCACCAGCCGCTCAAGTTGACAAGTCGTGTGCGAATTTCATCCATGTAATATTCTACAGTTTTGATACTAATAAACTCAGATGGATTGTATGGTTTGAATTTGTCATTTCTGGTCACCATCGGCTTGTGTTGCAGTATGCAGTTGCTTTATTGTCCTCCCGCACTGTTAGAGGATAACAAATTGGTGCCTTAGACGCAAGGATCTCAAATTCTTAGGTTGTCGCGGCTTACACGAAGTATCAAGTTCAGTGGGAACTTTCCGGAGAATGTATTGCAAACAACTGCGGCTACACTCAAAGGCACTTACAGAGCGAGTTTAACAATATGGCGTGTTCTGCAACTTTTACGAAAGTCACACTATAGACTGTTTTAAAGAGGCTGTCCAGAGCCGCTGATCGTTATCGCAAATTTTCAAGAGGCTGTCCAGAGCCGCTGATCGTTATCGCCAATTCTCAAGAGGCTGTCCAGAGCCGCTGATCGTTATCACAAATTCTCAAGAGGCTGTCCAGGGCCGCCGATCGTTATCACAAATTCTCAAGAGGCTGTCCAGGGCCGCTGGCTGATCGTTATCGCCAATTCTCAAGAGACTGTCCAGAGCCGCTGATCGTTATCACAAATTCTCAAGAGGCTGTCCAGGACCGCTGGCTGATCGTTATCGCAAATTCTCAAGAGGCTGTCCAGGGCCGCCAACAGAAGCGAACTCCAAACTGCGGATTTTCATTGATGCACGTTTGAGAAATATTACGGAACAGACGCCATCAAAATCACTGTAAAATACACGCTCAAACTGAGGAGATGGCATAGAAAATCCGTTTAAGTTCACCTTCAAACTCAGTCAAATTTTGCAGATAATAACGCTTTGATGATGAAAAACTGTTGCATGATTTGCGATCTAACCACATTGGGCCCCTCGGACGCGGGTGGGCATAATGGTTGCTGGCCCTGCTGAAGAGGATATCCTACTTGATCGCATTGTTTAATTGACCAGACCAGAAGTGCCCGACCAGGGGTGAAGCCACAGATCAGAGGTGCCCGACCAGGGGTGAAGCCATCATGCGGGTGAAGCCAGATCCTGAATCCAAAGATTTTACAGGACGGAAAACGGAAGTAATTGTTACACCCCTCGTTTGAGAGAACTTTGCAAGAACAGGACACCAGTCTAGTACAGTTTGAATACGCCTTGCGTTGTGAGTTATATCCTTACCTAAAAAGGTAAGTTAATTATAGATAAATATATTGTAATTGTGAAATTATTTATATTAAGTGAAGTTATATACCAAAAATATTTCAGCATGGCAGAGGAAGAGGTTTTGTTGACACAAGTTTTAGGTGGAGTGGGTAGAGCAATAAGCAGACTCAACTCCGCAATAAAGCAGCAAGGGATAGGCACAGAGATTGAAAAATTTAGTGGACAGGCGAGAGATTTCAAGAAATGGATGATCTCGGTGGAGAAACATGCATTTTAGGTAGGAGCGACAGACGAGGAGAAGATGAAAATTGCTTACCAGGCCACAGTAACACCAGTTTCGGATCACATTAGGAGGAAATTAGAGGCAGGAACAGATGAGACGTGGGAACATTTCAAGGACGATTTGGCCCGAATGTACGCTGAGATCACAGATCCCCAGCACGCATTTTCAGTGTTAAGACAATCCAAGCAGAACACTGGAGAAACTGTGCAATTATTTAGTGACAGGTTAATTAACCTAGCTGAGGAGGCATTTCTGGGACAGAACGTACAAGGGGAAGAGGTAGAAAGGATGTTGGTCGGAATTTTTGTAGACGGTATAAAGTCGGATGGACTGAAGTTTAAATTAATGAGAGAAAACCCTGCGAGGTTATCACAGGCTGTAGATATAGCTGTACAGGAAGAGAGTTTGAGAAGAAGATTTAGACTAAGGGTAGGACGAAAGATAGGAAGTAATAGAGAAGAGAGAATTGAAGAACCTATGGAGATAGGACAAGCGAGGTACGGATGGAGAAGACGGGGAGAAATAGAGACACTGCAGGGAAATAATAATCAAAATACTCATGATAGAGAAAGACAAATGAGAAACCCTATAAGAGAGACGGTAGGTAGCACAAATATGGTTTGTTGGAGTTGTGGTCAGAGGGGACACGCTTTTAGATTTTGTGGTAATAGACGTGCTCAGGTTAGTGCACAGAATAGAAGCGTAAACACTGGACCAAATAGAAATGTTGAAGACAGACAGAGGAATTTTACAAGGCCAAGAACGCAGGAAAACTGGCGTCCCACTTACTGAGCAGGACCTGCGGTAGGAGGGAAAACAAAAACGTCAAAAAATAAAAAAGAGTGAATATATTAATTACCCAAATGGCAAGTATAGCAGGACAAATAGAAATAGAGAATATAGAAAATGGCCTCAACTTGGAGAGATAAAACAGTTTTCAGTGAATATGATTGATCCCAGTTCATGCATCATAGAAATAGGAAAATTTAGAATTAGAACATTGATTGATTCAGGAGCGCAAGTCAGTGTAATCAAGGAAAATTTTTTATATCGCATATTAAAGAATTCCAAAATATTTAAAAATCAAGATACTCTTCACTCAGTCACTGGACAAAATTTGGAAGTGATTGGACAAACAATGATCAACTTTAGGTTGGGAAACATAAACGTAAGACATCTTTTTCACGTGGTCAAACAGTTAAATAGGAACATGATCCTAGGTAGGGATTTCTTACTAAAAAATGGTGTAAGGCTTTATTTTGATTTATATAAGTTAAGATTTCAAGACGTCTATGTGGATTTGGAGGAAGACATGCACGTATCGGCCCTGGTCAGAGTAAAAACATCTATGACTCTAAAACCACAGACAGTCAATCTGATACAAGCAAAAATTTTAAAAAAAATCCTTAGTTTTCGACAGGACAAACAGTTACAGTAACAGAGTTAGAGAGAGAGAGAGAGAGAGAGAGAGAGAGAGAGAGAGAGAGAGAGAGAGAGAGAGAGAGAGAGAGAGAGAGAGAGAGAATAGATGAACCAGGGTTAGAAGTCACCGACGGAATAATAACATTAGATAGACAATTCAGTTTTCCGGTAATGATTTTTTAATAACACAGGGAAAGAGATTAAATTGTATAGAGGGTGTGTGATTGCAAAAATAGCACGTGATCTTAACAACATAGCAACAACAGTTAAAGAAGGATTGTCATTGAATAAATATCCAGAAGGCCCTATTAATAACCGAAATAGAAGTAGAGGAAGTTGGAAAAGACGGAATGATGAATCGATCCATGCATTCAGAAAAATTCACTAGACAAGACAACGTCATATTTGAAGAGAGAACAAGAGTTATTATCACAATTGAAAGCTCCGCAAGAGTATAAAGAAGTATTAGAAGACTTAATAAAAAAAAAAATCAGGATGTTTTTGCTATTAATGACTTAGAGTTAGGTAAGACTAAGACAGTTACTATGGAAATAGACACAGGAAATCATCCACCAATTAGTTTGAAACCATATAGAACTCCTCTAAGGAATAGAGAGATCGTAGAAAAAGCAATAGAAGATATGCTAAAAGCGGGAATCATAACAAGATCCAAGTCAGAATGGTCATCTCCGATTGTTATCGTGACCAAGAAGGATGGGAGTCACCACTTTTGCTGTGACTACAGGGCCCTGAACAAAATCACCAAGAATGTAGCTTATCCATTGCCGGTGATTGATGATATTTTAGGGCTACTTAATGGGTCTACCTTTTTTACTACGCTGGACGCAAGGTCAGAATTTTGGTGTATCCCTATGTCTCCAGATGCTCAGAAGAAAAGTGCATTCTGTACTCATGCAAGCTCTTACGAATTTTTACAAATGCCATTTGGCGTACGGACAGCACCTTCTCATTATATGTTATTAATAAATCAAGTATTAGAAGGTATGCAAAGGTTCGCATTAGCATATATAGATGACATTTTAATCTACACAGCGGGAGACGTACAAGACACATAAAACACGTAAAATTAGTATTTGATAGACTAAGATTACACGATGTTAAATTGAAACTCAGTAAATGTGAATTTCTACAAACAGAAACCAAGTACTTGGGGTACATCATCAATAGAGAAGGAATTAAACCAGATCAGGATAAAGTTTAAGTCATTAGAGAATTACCTGCTCCAACCAATGTAAGAGAAATTCGAGCTTTTATCGGTATGTGTGGGTACTATCGTCGGTTCGTTCCAAACTTCGCAGAAATAGCAGAACCCATTACAAATCTGACTTGCAAATACGCAAGATTTAAATGGAGTGAAGATTGTCAGAAAGCATTTGATTTTTTAAAAAACAGCTTAACAACAGTTCCACTTTTGGCACAACCAGACTTAAACAAACAATTGGTGTTATATACAGATGCTTCGGACAGCGCTATAGGGGCATGTTTAACGCAACCATATCAAGGCGAAAATTCAGGAATACCAGGGGTTAGAAATGAGAGACCAATCTACTTTCTGTCACACAAACTTAGCAAATCTCAGAAAAAGTGGTCGACAGTTGAGAGGGAGGCATATGCTATCCACTATGCTTTACAGAAACTAGATTATTATTTACATAACGCAAATTTGATCATTAAAACTGATCACATGCCATTAAAATCTTTACTAGAAGCCTCAGTACAAAACAGAAAAATACAGACATGGGCGCTGAACTTACAAGGATATAACGCAAAGGTTGAGTATATATCCGGTAAAGAAAATACCTGTGCAGATTTATTGTCCAGAATTCCATACTCTGAGATATCTGAGGATAATGAGAATGAGGGAGAGCCGGAGATAGACGACCGAAACTGGCAGGTATATATACTAGATTCAGCCATGTTGAATAGAGAAAATTTTGAAAGCTCACAGACAGAACAAGAACTTGAACAATTAGCAGAGAGTCCACAATTACCACATTTTAATATGAAGGAAGAACAAGAAGTAGATCCGAAAGTAATAGAAATTAACAAAGGTTGAAAGAAACAGCCGAAAACACTTTCAAAAAGAATGTTATTGAATTGCAGCAAGATGGACAGTTATACAATATGAATGAAAAAACTGAAGATGCAGAATTGAGGAAATACATTCCGAAACAGTTAGAAAACAAGGTTTTAAGAGCATATCATGACGAAAATTGACATCTTGGCCGTGATAAATTGTGCAAAGCCCTCAAGAAAAAATATTATTGGCCAAATATGTTTAAGAGTATTTATAAGTACGTTGACGCATGTGAGAAATGTAGGTTAAGAAATATGAAAACAATTAAATGTCCCTTACAAGATACGGATATTCCTCAGTTCCCAATGCAGAAGGTGAGTTTAGATATTTCAGGTCCTCATCCTAAAACGCTATCGGGAAATGTATATCTACTCCATATTGTGGATTGCTATAGTCTCTGGCCAGAGGTGTATCCAATTCCAGATAAGAGCGCTGATTCTGTTATTAATATTTTTCTACAAGAATATATACCAAGATTTAGTTGCCCACAGACAGTACTCACAGATAATGGAAAGGAGTTCGTAAATAAAAAATTTGAGAAATTATTACAAGATTTGAATATCGCCCACATAAAAACTTCTTATTATAGACCTTCCTCAAATGCGAAAAATAAGAGACAACGTCGGACATTATACAATATATTAGCAAAAAATATAGAAGAACACGATAGAGACTGGGACCTCTATTTAGGACCAGCACTGGGAGTAATACGAACACATCAAAATGAAGGGACAGGGTTTTCACCATTTTACCAGCTACACGGAAGAGAACCAATACTCCCAATTGACAATACAGATGGAAATATATGGGGGAGAATTTTCAAGAAATGATTTTACAGGAAATGCACAAGGCAAATTTAAGGTTAAGAAGTAATATAATTAAAGCTAGAGAAGGACAGTAAAAGTACACAGATAAAAATACACAACTACAAGAATTTATGGTAGGTGATAGAGTTTACTATAAGAAGCATAGAAGAAACTCTAAATTTGATACTCATTGGGTTCCAGGATATTACATTTTAGAAAAATTAGGTCCGGTATTATATACTATCAAGAACCAAATAACAGGACATGTGGCACGTTCACATGTGGAGCATTTAAGACGAGATGAAGATACGGGAAGCGATAATAATAATAAGTATTATTATTCAGACGAGTTATACTCAGATGGACAACTCGTCAGAAGAGTTAAATATACGATAACCTCAGATTTTAGAAAAGATCCGGTACAAAGTCAAGTAATAACAACACCAGTTTACGATGATACTTACGAACAAGAAGAACCAATACCGAAAACTTTATGAAGGAAGAAAATAATACGTATGATGATTATAATAGTGTTGAATCTATGGAAGAGGTGGTAACTGCCCCATTTAAAAATACCAGACAAGCAGTAAAAAGGAGGATAGAGAGACAGAGAGATAGAGAAGTTAAAAGGCAAAAGCGAATTAGAGAGAATTCATCAAGTGATGAAGATATGCCACTGTTGGAAAGGTCACTAAGAAACTAAGATAGACAAATTAGGTTGGATATAGAAAGAAAAAAATTAGAGGCCGCCGAGAACGTAAGCACAGAAGAACAATATATGGATGAAAAATCGGAAACTGATGAAAACGAAAATGGTAGTATGAAAGAGGATATTTTGGGTTCTCCTCGGGTTAATGAAGACATTGATGTAGAAATGGCAATCATAGAGAGAAATCTAGCGTTATTGAAAAAGTGGAGATATGATAAATAAATTAATAGGATAGTCTGCAGATTGCAGGAGAATATTTTTTTACTTTTATTTAAGGAAGATTTAAAATCGGTGACCTGTGTTAGAAGACAAATCGGTTTTCTTATATACAGTAGCTGTAGATTACAGAATAATGTGTTAAGTAGAACAGAGCAGTAGATAGACTGGTCAAGAATTGTTGAGTTTTCTTGGATTCAAATCGAAAGTATAGTTCATTGCATTATGTATAGTATGGTACATTATTTTGATTGAATAGGTTCTGTAAAATGGTTATCATTTAATTTTAGGATATGATTTGTTGTGTTTTCATTCTTTTACGTATAAAGTACCGGTCCGTAAAAGAGACCGGAAATGGTTGTATTGATTTCAATTGATGCTAATTTTATTATGTATATTATGTTGGGGATAAAACCATATATGACAAATTGGGGTGGGGGGGAGGGGGGGGGGAGAGTTTTGTTGTGAATTATGCTTGGTTTAATGACTCTCGTAACTCGAAGTTTCAGTTATTTTGACTTGTTTAAATTTTTTAAATTTATTTCATTGATTTGATGATTGTTAAAATTGGGTTGAAAAGGAAATTGTTAGTATTTTTGGTATGAGGAAAGAATTTGTGAAAGCAACAAAATGGGGCCTTAGGGAGAACCTTTCGTTCAGATGATAATAAGCAAACGATTCTAAATGGGAAAACATGGAGTAAGTGCCATGAGTTTCGATGGATAAAATTTGGTAGAGATTTGAAATGGAGCTTACTGGGTTTTAGAAGAAATGGAGCTTACTGTGTGTTGTCGATGGGAGGTAACCTGGGTAACGTCTATGGGTGGTATAAAAAGGGGCTGCGTTAGTCAGTATCAACGGGAAAATAATGCCATAGATAGGAATATAGTTAGTTAATTGGGGGTGGTAGAGCCTCGGCTAGCATATAGATTCGGGCCTAGGGGCTAGGCTGCTATCTAGATCCTATGTGGTAAAGCCTATCGAACCACCGCGGTTAGCATATAGATTCGAGCCTTCCAAGATATAGAATGGAGTCTGCACGGCACGTTCCATTGCGCGAATTCTGCCCACCTCCATATTGTTGTTTCTACGACAGTTGCAGACTCTCCATCTTCGTCGGTAGTCTTTGTGGTGCTGTGTAGACCTACTAGTTTTCCATTTCGTAGTGTAGAGTTGGAAAAAAGGCAGTGCACGCTGCGAATCCCTACGACAGTTGCACTCTCTCCATCTTCCTTGGTACTCTTTTTTTGGCGCTGTGTAGACCTACTAGTTTTCCATTTCGAGATGTAGAGTTGGAAAAGAAAGCCGTGCACACAGCAAACACGTACAGCTGTTTGCGAGATGGACTTTGTACGAGGAGGGTGTACCCCCAACTTTGTGTACGAACAATTTCGTGTTGCCCAGGCCGAATACGATAGCCGGGCAGAGAAGCACGAGTTGGTAGATCTTGGGGAGCTCGAACGGCAGGCTGCCGAGTGGAAGGGCACGGCTACTATCTTGGGCCATATTTCGCGCGAAACGGCGGCGGTGTGGGTCTCCCCAGAGTATGCCGAGCTGTATGTTGTGGGTTGTGGTGGCGACTATTTGTTTTGCATTCCATGTGGGTTTGTGGCACCCTATTCATGCCGCCCAAGGTATTCTATTTGCAAATGGCTGCTAGCACCACCAGGCGAGCCTTCTTTTTCTGTGGTGTGTTTCGAATATCGCCGAGGCGACAGAACATTGGGGAATGCATTTTCTCGAGCTCGGTAGGTCCACCAAGTCTGGCAACTTCTGCGGCGAGATAGTGTCCATACACAGGGGTTTCTACGTCTGTAGACGGCTCGCCTTCTGCGTTGGTTAGGGAAAGAAACAGGACTATGCGTTGTGTGCCTTCGAAAGTCTCTACGGAATACCGCCGACACAGATACACCCCAGCTGGAAGATCTGTAGTCTTCGATGTATCCTTTGCCTTGGGTGGGGGGACCTGTGCGAGTGTGGCCTGGAGCTCTTGTAGGCGTGGTGCCTGTTCGTCGGCTACACTCGCTATCTGTTGGAGGAGTGCTAGCTGTTCGGGTTTTGGTGTGCGGACGACTTGGATTTTGTTCCAGTGTTCCGCCCGCTCCCAGGTTGCATCGTTGTCGACCTTTTCCTGGGTGGGGCGGATTCGAACACCCGACAGCCGTCCGGTGGTGGTGTGGGCGTACCACCCCACATAGATTTCCCCCTGTGGTCGGTTGGCCAGAATCAAGCAGCGGTCGAGACATGCAGCAAGTTTTTCCCATTGTTTGGCTGGTGGTTGCACAACAAACAATCCATCCGTTGGCGGCGAGACCAAGGCTAGCGCTTCTTGCAGGACCTCGGTGGCGGTTGTTGACGACAGAGCGCGCCCGCGACAGGCATATAGGGACACTTCGATACGGGTCAACCACGTGCTTGGGTGTTTGGATGTTGGAATGTTTGGCGGAGGTGTTGGTTGGGGCAGTCGACATAGTCTGCTAGATGTCCGCCAAACGATTCGCGGATTTCGCCAGCCTCGAAGTTCGAGACGACTTTGTTGTATATCTTGGTGCGGGTCGTGTACCCACCCTCGCAGCTCTGGACCCAGGTACATACGTGCCGTCCTACACTGTTGGTATTGTCGAGAATTGTGGGCTTGTCGTCTCCTATGGCTGTGGCTAGGCTCCCCTGCTCGCGGAAGTCGTGGTTCGCACATAGGTATTCCACCAACGCCTGGCGATCGATAACACCAGAGAAATCCTGGGTATTGTCGATGCACACAACTGACACACACAACTGACATCTCCCTACCCCCCCCCACACACATATCTCCCTAACCACCCATGTATCCCCAATCCACTCACACACCCCACCACCCACACATACATCCTCCACCCACCCATACATGCCTTAACCCAATCCCCCAATACACAATCCCCCACGCGCACATCACATACATCCCCTACCACGCAATATTCCCAACCCACGCACCACACACACACATATCCGTCACCAACACATCCCACACCTACATACCACCACACATCCCCACCTACACACCACACACATATCTCCCACCCACATACCGCACAATAGTCTCACCCACACCCACACATATACCCTTACCCATCCACCACACATACCCCCACCCACACACCACAAAAATTCACCATCCACACACACATACCTCACCCACACAATATCCCTAACCAACACACCACACACCTCTCCCCACCCACACACGCATTCCCTACCCGTCCACCAACACACACTCACTCACGCACACATCCTCCACTAAGCACCCACACACCCCCACCCACCCCCAACCAAACATCTCTCGATCACAATATCCCTACCCACACACATCCTCCACCCACGCACACATCTCCCACGCACACACCCCCACATACTTTCCCCAACCACCCCATATCCCCTACTCCCCCACACATATACCCCACCAATACACACATTCTCCGCACCCATCACACACATCCCCCACGCCACACACTATCCCCCACCCACACACATATCCTCACCCATACCACCACACCCCCACCCACACACCATGCACACATCCCCCACCAACACAACGCACACATATCTCAAACCCACACACCATACACTTCTCTCCACCCGCCCTTGCATCCCCAATCCACCCAACACAATCCCCTACCCACACAACCCCGCCACCCACACATACTTCCTCAAACCACATACACATCACCACCCACATAAACACACACACCCCACCCCCGTCCCATACACATATCCTCCACCCATACACACATCCCCCACACCCATTCTTACACCCCTACTTTCACCCCCACACATCCATCCACACATCCCACCAACACCCACAAATATCACTACCCACAAAAACCCACACACCCCAACCCATCCAAACGCATACCCCAACCCACACATCCCCCACCCACACATATCCCCACACTCACACACATCCTCCACACACACCCACACCTCCTCAGATCTAGACACATACAAAATGTCTCACGTTAGCATTGAAACTAGTATGAACAAACTCCCACACTTTACTCACACACATACACTGACAATTGTCATGAGCAGTCTCATAAAAATGTTAAACATGGAGAAAAATGTGTACATAAAAAGTATGTGACGTAAACATAGTGATGCTCCCACACACAGAGATACACACAGAGAAGGCACACACACACACACACACACACACACACACAAACACACACACATACAGACAGGCACACGGGCACAGACAGGCACAGACAGACATACACAGACATACATACACAGACAGGCACACATATATACACATATACAGACAGCCAGACACAGGCAGGCAGGCACAGACAGACACACACAGACAGACAGGCATAGACAGACACACAGAGACAGACAGGCACAGACAGACACACACATACAGACACAGACGCGCACACAGACGGGCACAGACAGGCACAGACAGACATACAGACAGGCACAGACATACACAGACAGGCACACATACATACATACACAGATACAGACAGACACAGAGACAGACACAGAAAGCCAGGCACAGGCAGACAGGCACAGACAGACAGACAGACACAGACAGACAGACACAGACAGACAGACATAGACACACACACAGACAGACACGCATACGCACACACACAGACGGGCACAGACATACATACAGACAGGCACAGACATACATACACAGACACAGAGTCAGACACAGACAGCCAGACACAGACAGCCAGACACAGGCAGGCAGGCACAGACAGACACACAGGCGCACACGGCCTTGTACAAACACACAGACACAGAGGCAGCAGAGGCGGCAACTACGATAGAGAGTACAGAGACGACAATCCCTAGTGGGACAGACAATAGATGCAACAACCTCCCATTGCGACGGACCCCTAGCACGATAGACCCCCGGTGCGGCCGGCTCCTACGATATTTGCTGGCCTCCTAGTGTGTACGACAAAAAAGAAAGAAATGGTTGCTCGCACTCGGGGTTGCCCCGGCGATTTTTGCGCTATAGTTACCAGCGCGTGGGGGTAAAATAGCCCGCCGTTTTTTTTTCCGGAGCTTCGTGTCTGCAGGAGTGTTACTATCACAGCGGCTTGAGTCGCCTGTAGGAGACCAGTGTGCGCCCCGGAGCTGTATGTGCGTGGGTGCATGTGTTCGTGCGTGCATGTGCGCGCGTGCGTGTGTGTGTATGTGTGCGTGCGCGTGTGTATGTGTGCGAGTGTGTGCGTGCGTGTGTATGTGTGCGCGTGCGTGCGTGTGTTTGCGCTCATGTGTGTGTTCGCCTACGTGTGTGTGTGTGTGCATGCGTGTGTGCGTGCGTGTGGTACCCACCATGTATACGGCTAAGGGGTGCCCCCGGGGTTCGTCCTGGTCCTGGGGGGGGGGGGGGGCGTCGTTTTGGCTCCCCGCCGCTACCACCACCCCCTCGAATGTACTACCCCCTCGACTACGGCTAAAAGCCCCATTATATACCTACTCAGCCGTAAAGGCTGAACATGGTCATGCGGATTTCACACTGCGAGCGCTAACAAGTCAAGTCGCATTATTCTATCAAGAAGCCTGATCAGCGGGAAAATGTCAAGTCGAAAGTCCAACAACAAGAAACACGCTGTTGCCAAGATGTGCAGCGTGGGAGCCGACAAGAAGAAGAAGAACGTCGAGAGCCCACCTGCTAGCTGTATCAAAGAGCCTGATACTACAGCCATCACTGAAGCTACTACGAGGGAGAAGATTGACAGCCCAACACAGTCAAGAAACAAGACAGCAGAGAAGGAGGAGAAAGACACCAAAGTCGGAAACAGCGACTCAAAAACAGTCCGATGGGTTGTCAAGCGGATTCCTGTGGAGCTGACAGATGAAGAAATCCTGAAGCAGCTACATGAAGGGAATCTTCACATCCGATTCTTGAAGGCGGAGCGGCTTCTCACCTACTCCAAGATACCTACAACCTTGGCAGTAGTGACGTCGGAGGGCAGCGAGATGCCGAACACAGTATCATTCAACAAGAGAATACAGCAACCAGAGAGATTCATACCAAGAATCACGCAATGTTCCAGATGTCAGAAGGCCGGCCACAGTAGAGCTACGTGTCGCAGTAAGACGGAAATATGCCGATACTGCGCCGATCACCACGCCTTCAAGGAGTGTCCGCTGGCCAAGCTGGACACGGACTTCCGAGCACCCAACAACAAAAGAAAGTGCGCCAACTGCCTGGGCAAATATGGAACAAGATACCTGGGCTGTCCGTACCTGCAAAGACACAGAGACGTCTTAAAGATCGCCATCATCACAAAGACACCATTAAAGGAAGCAATGCAGAGGGGCGAGACAGCCATGGGTATAGCACAAGCTGAAAGAGATCAACTTCAAAAGCAAATAGACGAATTGAAGAAACAAGTCAAGGCACTGCTGCTGACAACGTCTCCGACCAGCGATAATGAGAAGCTGCTGGCCGATATGAAAGAAATCCAGCTCAACATCAAACAAGAGATTCAGCGCATGGCTGAGGTGAAGAAGGAGAATGAAGAAATCCTACAAATGATCAAGACCGAAAGAGCATTGCATAGAGCTGAAATGGAACTCTTTCAAAACAAACTAACAGAAGCCACACAAGAACTCACAGAAAAACCGCAAGAAGAAAACCAAGAGACCGAGCCTGGACCGCAAGCTAAAGCCAGCAGCCCAACCACAACGCCCAAGAATGAAATACTATACCGTCGGATCTCTGAAGGAGGCACAGAATACCCAGTCGACAAGGAGGAACTCAAGCGCGCGGAATTCAGAAGGCACTGGGAAGAAAAAGAAAAGAAGAAGCCTAAAAAACTCCGGGGGAAACCGATGGTATACACAGTAGTACACTACAGCTGTGAGGCCGACTTCGAGTACTATATCGAGGACGGTGACCACGGAGGAAGAAAACGCTAGGCAGCAGATACGCAAACGCAACGAGGAAAACAGGCGTTAGCAGGAAAATGAAAACGTCGAACAAGTCCTACAGAAACTACACAAGAAAGGAGACAAAAAGACCAAATAAAAAGTCCTTTTAAGGACTGCAACCAATCAAGCCAGGAGCCTGCACCAACAAAGAAAACAAGTGGAAACATGCACAAAAGACAGCCGCCGACCGATCCCCCAGCTGGAGTGGGATAACGAAAAGTCCTTATAAGGACTGCAGCCAGACGAGCCAGGAGCCTACACCAACAAAGAAAACAACAACAACAACAGAAGAGCACAAAGGATAGCCGCCGACCACTGCTGACGTCACAGACACAAAAGCTACATAACCAGTCCGAGATAGGACTCACAAGACAAGAATTAGGGTGAATAAACCCACAAAAACCACGATCCTCAATAATAACCACAGCTAATAAAGCAGGTTAGACGAGGACGAATTTGGAATTTTTGTTTTGAAAATTGGAATTGGAATTGGAATCGAAGGCTGAAACCGGCGTAACCCAGTTGAGCAAGTTCAAGGCCGGAGCACACTGTCAGCTCTGAGCTGTGAGCCACTTAGCTGAGTAGTAGAATAATCTTGCGGTAAGGAAAATAGCTGCATTTCCGTAGCATTAAAGGAAAGAATGCTGTAACAGCTAGATTATCTATACATGGAAAGATAGTCTATGAGTTTCCTTAAAACGAGAAATTTAATGTGAATAAAAACTCAAGATAGTATATTAAAATTAAATATCCAGTGCCGTGACGTAATGATCGCCTCCATGAACACCTCCTCCGAAGAGACACTACGTCTAAATATACTGGTGTGTAATAATTAGAGGATTTTGTTAGGCGAAGTAGCATAAACCCTGCTACCTCTATCTAGATTCGGAATTATACATTGATACATGCATATAATGAGTTCACTATTAAGCTAGAGCAACCTGGTTTACCATTTATTAGGGTAATATGGGTAGGATGGAGTCTATCTTTTTCTAAAGGGTGTTTTCTTTCTCTATCAACTGGAAAAATAACAAGTGCTGCCACCAGGCTCGATAAGACGTGTGTAATACACAAGAACATACATCTACATGAGAAATAAATTTACTTCCTACAGGAAAACCAAAAGTTAATATGGTTTAGTAAGAACTAACTCTTATGTGGGTGTGTGAATGGGTTCCTGTTAGCTGAACTGGACTCCAGTAGAGGGGTACTGCACCAGATGACCTGATGACGGAAAGACATTTTATTCCAGTCTCCGCCACATTCCCAGGAAGCAGGTATCATTGAGTGTAATATCGTATACGCAACATGATATTAAGATAGCTGAGAAATAGCCTGGGAGGCAAGGTCATGTCAGGTTTAATTGGTCTGATGCAGAGTACTCATGGAGTTATATGCTTATTTTCCAGGTCATATTTTTCTTGTGAGAATGACAACTGAAACCTACTAGCATCCATGAGGGTTGTGTAACATGAATATCTACAACTTGCATCAACTTCTAGTAGTGGAAATGACCCACTGAACATACTCGCCTCAGCTAGTAAAGAATTATTACAGTAAACATCTACATCAAGGTTTGGTAAACATGAACAGGTACCAGTGAACTTATTTAGACTGTGTACATATCAAGTTCAGATAACCATTCCTCACAGGATTTCCAGGATTGCAAGATGAAGTGTTTTTACTATGGTTCCAAGATATCTGAAGAGCAAAGTATTATACATATATACAGGACAGTGCTATATTTTTTTTCTAGATGAACATTCTCACCTAATATCAAGGGACAACATTGATAGGACAATCACTATGGGTATGTGTGAGGTTTTTTGTGGGTTTATAGATAATTACAGAAGCTCCAATGAGTGAAGTTCTATAAAGAATATCTCTCTATAAAAGATACAGGTTAGTAACAGCAAGTTTTGTCTAGAGGCATTGATATTTATTCTCGCAGAACCCTTGTAGAGAAACCATTTAGAATTTGGCTCATCGAGTACCCCCACTGTGAGAAATTAGACCTAAGTTTAAGTTCAACACAGAATTATTATTAGATGATTTCTCTTTTAGGTTATATAGAGATCTTGGCAGTTAGCCACAGTAACAAATAAAAAGCAGTTCTCTCATCTATCTAGTTGACTGTGCTCTGGTCGCCAACCTCATTCTGATCTCTTTAATATTATTTCACGTGACACAAGACACTTGGACAAATGACCACATTGACAATTGAACCATTGTAGTGAACATAAACAACAACAACAACTGTACTTTACACCGGTTGAACAAGACACAAACATGAGAAGATCTTGACAACAGTTGAACACACATTCACAAAGAATGATCACACCAACAGATTAGACAAGTCATACATCATGGAAGATACTTGACAACACCTACACAGGACTTCCACAATACCAGTAACCACAACAGCAGTAGAGTAACAGTTACCATGAAGATGCTTGACAACAGTTAGACAATTCATTCACAACAGTGTACAAGACAACCACAGAGACATGTATCTCAAAAACTGTTCTCTTACTGACATCATTTTATTAATGTCTGCTGAGGTCAAGTGAAGACTCAGGCTTCATATATTGCCAAAAATCTACATTTCAATCATAAGTTTATATGCAAATTATAATTTACAATGATTATGAAAATCCAAACACATCACTCAATATCCCCCACAGAAACATTAATCTAAAACAAACCCTCCTCCTTCACATCACTACTTCATCAAGTTATCCTACACCACAACTCTTAAATCATGCTATCACCTTTCCAACCGTCAACTGAGGGTAACACATGATAAACCTATAGCCGGGCACACGTATAGGGAGACACTGCTATACTGATCCGTGTACCGCCTTTTATCACCTATGAAAGTGTTGGGAATGTCTCAGGTTTCAGTTTCCCCATAATGTTTTTCCTGTTTAGGCTATTCCCTACTTTGACTAGTCCGAAGCAAGTGACAAACATGTCCTTCCGAAGGGTGAGTAGACTGTTCGCAAAGTTGATAATTGGGATTAGTTTACATTTCAGTAGATGAAGATCTAAAACTATTATGTCCCATCATTCTTCCCTGCAAGTCTATCTCCCACAAAGGTTTCTGATGGTACTGAAATCACCAAACTTAAGCA
This sequence comes from Cepaea hortensis, assembly GCA_963921405.1. NCBI lineage: Eukaryota > Metazoa > Mollusca > Gastropoda > Stylommatophora > Helicidae > Cepaea > Cepaea hortensis. The sequence continues at coordinate 40,204 of CAWUFQ010000423.1, forward strand.
TTAATCCATTTGTGAATTTGCTCTATGTTCTATCCTTCTTCTCCCTTAGCTTTTCAGCCAGTATTAAGCTGGAGTTCAGGCAAGAGCTCAGGACTTCCCTGGAGTTGTTCTGGAAATTGAAGGCCTCCCCATCTTCCTCATTCTCTGTTAATAAACAAAGGCACAACATGTGTTTTACATCTGTTTAAACATTGTCATGGTTATGTAGTACCATTACAGATTCAGAGAGGAATGGGAGGGGAAGAGAGCAGAGTGATATTCGAACACCTGCCCCTCACTGGTGATGAAGTGAAATTTTATTTGGTGGTGTGGGGTGATATCGCTTCTCAAGGTTCATCCCCACTTTTGTGAATCATAGGCAGATATGCTTACTCAGGGGCAGCCTCACACCAGTATCAAGTACCTTGTAATTATTTGTCTATATAAATTCTCACAATAAGTAGATCTCAGAGGACCGGTGTACCATGAGAACAGACAGTGTGATTAAGCATTAAGAAGTAGGCATTGTAAGGCTGCAATCATGCACTAGACTTTCAAAGCAAGACATGAAGTAAACAGCACAAAATGAACACCTTCATGAGGCACCTCTGCTGAACAACTCACCATAAGGCAGATATGAGATAGATAGAAGACAGGCATCTTTCATGACTGCACTTGGCAATATCATTAACGCTAATGGCAATGGACCAATTAGCTTGCATAAAGGTGATACTTTGGTACAAGAATGCCCTATCTCTTCCACACTCACACCGCAATGCCAAACTTCCTCCCCTCAAGCTAGACCAGGTTCACAAGCACCATCAAACCAACATCATCATCTTGTTGTGCTCTTTTCCCATTAAACAGTAGTAACATCTACTGCAGCAGGTACCAAGCGATATTGCATAAGCAATGCTCTCACACGTGGAATACACATATGAAAGAAAACATGAATATTCTCCTGACAAATAGCATGAGCCTTTACATGTATTCAACAGACTAGACACTGTAGGTTATGCCACATATTGCTCCTTATTGGAATGTAGTTTCTATAAACCTAAACCATTGTTGCAAAGGACCAGCGCATAACGTCAAAGAGAAATTGCATCCTAGGCAAATCTATATGAATGCTTTTGGGCAATTTACTTGAGCGTAACACAGTCACCAGACATTACAGGAACTTTGTAATTTCTAAAGTGCAATGCAGTCCTGCAAATATGGATATAATAAGCGTCTTTACTTTTACAAATATGAGAGGTTAATTATATAATTACCGTCTCATTCACTCAAACATTCTCAGCCATTATAAGGGAGAAGTTACATGCTGCATTACACATTCTGAAACAGAACTGTCAAAAGTAACTCGCAAGAGCAGTGTACAGTTTGGTTAAGAATGGGTCATGATAGGCACTCAACGAATGTTCAGAGCGCACATAGGTTTTGCAATATGCATTGAGCGTAGTTTACAGTCACAAGCATATGCAAATCATCAAATCAGACAGACAATAGACATGGTAAAAATGTTTCACTGTGGTAGACATGACAGGTTGGAGCGGCAGTTTTAGTGTCACTGTACAACGAAGTTCTGTCTTCATTTCCACATTTTCTCAAGAAAATACTCTGCCATTCGTCTCACTCTCTTATCATCAGGCTTACACATAACATATTAAATGATTTGAGGTACCTGAGGTGCAGAATCTACATCATAGAGAATGATTCGGCATGTTTTACCACCGCATCTTGAGCACATCTTAGCTGGATGGAATCAAATTTTCGACTGGCGGGCTAATTAAGTATTAGCGTTACTCGCCCAAGGGTCAACCAATCAAATGGAGTCCCCACCTTTCATCTACCCTCCCTCAATCTAGAATCTTCTAAGCTATTCTTAGACCGGGTCATCAAAACGGCTTACGTATGTTAATCTATTGAGCATTGAGAAATGTAAATGGACTGGGGATGCGAACGTCTGTATACATTATGCTACATAGCCTCCCCATAAAGTCTGTCATTCATAAATGACTGATAGGTCAGGCGTTCACAGTTCCCAGATCCTTTAAGTGGTGTCATCATCTACTCCCTATCTCCCATTACTCCAACAAGAGCTGTGCATCAGGAACCAAATGATCTTTTCCCTGAAAAATCTGCCACACTATTCATCCATCAGTCATGAATTTGGTGACATTTGCAAAGACCATGAAGTTAGTCTTGCATGAAGTTCCATTTAGTCACTGGAAGTATGAAGAGTTATGACCGCACTTATCAGTGAAATGCTCTCCAATTCATCTCTGACAATGCTCCACAGTTAATCTCCATGCTATTTTTCCTGTCCATGATGAATGATCTCTCAGAGTCACACACTTTCGAGCAAGAGTAGACCATTGAGATTCATTATGAGAAGTAATGGCTTTGCAGTAAAACCAACTTCTAGATGAAGTTTTGAGAGAATGGTTGCATTCCATGTGTCTCTCACCCTTTCATCTTCATCAGAATTTCATCCTTCCCTTCGCCACAGGAGAATGATAATCCTGTGAGAGTATTGACTGAACAACTTTCTCCAACAGAAATCCTGGCATTTGGAACTGGGTTAAAATTTTTGATCATCACCGGAGCAGAGATTACCACTTCTGGTGGAACTCTACTACATCCGTATGATTTGGCTTGAGCAAAGTTGCCATTGCAGAACTTGTTAAGAAGACTATAATCTACTACTGCAAATCTTGGGTTATCATATGACACAAGTCATCTCCCAATAGTCTCTTGTGTTCGCAGATAGTGATCGAATTCCCATTATATTTCCTCGACTCATTTCTGTAGTCATTACTATAGATTCAGAAGTGCACTTATTGGTTGAGATTTTCTCATTCCATTTGGCCTCTATTCTGATGTGTTGTGAGAAGTTCCAGCATTTTCTCTCCTTAGTTGCTATATAGTTGAAATATCGCGCAATCCCACTTCAGACTTGTCGTGGATTGACAGCGCAGCGTCCATTATGTGTAAGCTGTTTCTAACGTAGCAACTGAGTTTGTAGATGCAGTTAGACTAACATTCACTAAGCTAGAATCCCAGATGGAATTTCCAACTTGTCTTTCAGCAACGCTCTAGCTAAGTGCTTTTGAGTGGCTGGAGTATCCGTTCTTTCTCTCCCACACGAGCAAAACGTTTACTTATGGCGAATGAGGCGTTCCCTCTCATCATTAGAGAAGTTCGTCATTATCACAGCCACCATGAAGGGGTGTGATTATGTGGGTATAGCTTCTTATGTCCCAATATTGACTGGAATTTTTGGAAGCAATTTACTGACTTTGAGGATAGGACTGGCCAGGTCCCGTGAAGACATCTTGCAGATAAGTAATAATATAAAATTCCACTGCGTAATGCATGGTTCTTACTTGTATAAAGAGTCGACTGCTGAAGTTGCAGGGATCTTTACCTTGAAAGGAGTCAACTGTTTGAGAACAGTGATCTTTCGTATTAGTCCACTAAAACGCAGACAATGTGTATAGAGTTTCAACTGCTGGAGTTGCAGTGATCTCTACCATATAAGAGTCAACTGTTTGAGAACAGTGATCTTTATTAGTCCACTCTATCGCAGACATTGCTCTTGTCTAGAACTGAGCTACATTCCGACCGTTCTTCAGGCAGAAAAGTCTTCTCAATTGAGGATGAAAAAGGGGAATGACATCAGTTGCACGCAACTTTGTCCACCCTTTAATTTCCACCATTTTTCAGGCAGAAACGCTTTCTCAATTGAGGATGAATTGACGGCCGATGTCGGAGACGGATCCTGTTATATCTCTTCATGAAATCGTTCAGGTTGTCCATGATATGCTCCTAATCGTATGACACGCCAATATATCAGGTTGGTTATCATCGTTTCCTAGACACATATTTCGTGTACGCTCTCCACTGCCATAGGAATGGCAGGGGTCCGGTTATTTTGATGGCCTTCCTGGAGATTCAATGAGTTAACTCCTAGTGACATGGATCCTAGTACACCAGAGATTACACCATCGAACAATAGACTACTGTCTTATAGACACCAGACTGTACTCGGTTTTATATGACCGCCCATGACATCAGTTAGAATCTTCCTTTCCTCTCGTCCATCACGTATCCAGTACGCTTAAGAGTACCACTACTTCAAGAATGGCAAGTGACTGAGTTGTTAAGGATGTTTCTCCTGGAGTTTTCAATTTGCTCACCCTCAGCAACTTGATCAGGGTATACTGAGAAGATCACACAACTGAAGAACAAACCCAACGTCGAATTGACACTGGACATTAGCCGGTACAAGTACTGACTATACTGAGAGAGATTGTTAGTGAGGTGTTTTAATGGTTGCCGAAGTTTTCCATCAGTGCTCACACTCTCTGCCCTCAGTGTTGCCAACATGTTATGGGGACTGAGGAATTAAGTACCCATTATATGATGTGATGCAGTGATATTAAAATGTAAATACACTAATTCCCCTTTCTCCCATGCTAGCCAATAAGTTAGAAAATGGAGTAGGCCCCCTATTTATTCACTGGATCAAGTGTTTTAATTTATCTGAACAAAAATCAAATTTATCCTGAAATTTGCTGTCTAAGTTATTTAAAAATAATCTGTGTCTTCTGGGTTCTCAGGTACCTTTATCTGATATACATAGTGAACAACAGCATGCACAAAATTACATAACAATATTGACAGTCTATTACATCAGCCCATTCTGAAACACAACATTATCATGTGTATATCAAACATGTTGACCCATAAGATAATTAACATCCTTGTTCAACTACATTGTACAATGTGACATTTACGAACAGTGATACATGCAATATTACCACCATTGATGAAACAACCCATACCAGAGATTTACTTGTGGGTTTAAACATCTGGACCTTATGTCCACATTTATGTGACGGAATCCGTTAACCACATCATAAAACTCTAAGCAATAGGCTTAATTTGCGAGAGATTACACCCTGATTCTAATACAAACATAGATATTCCCCCACAGGAGTCCCAGACAAGGTATACGCATGGTTCAATTAGCGCATAGAGCACTCAATATGTGATTACCTATAGGGGTGTTCCCAGGGTTGTAATCTCGTATATTAGCCCACAATATGTGATCACCTTTAGGGGTGTTCCCGGGGTTCAATCGCGGTAACGAGCCCACAACATGTGAGGTTTTTTATGGGTTTATAGATAATTACAGAAGCTCCAATGAGTGAAGTTCTATAAAGAATATCTCTCTATAAAAGATACAGGTTAGTAACAGCAAGTTTTGTCTAGAGGCATTGATATTTATTCTCGCAGAACCCTTGTAGAGAGACCATTTAGAATTTGGCTCATCCAAATCACACAGTGAGAAATTAGACCTAAGTTTAAGTTCAACACAGAATTATTATTAGATGATTTCTCTTCTAGGTTATATAGAGATCTTGGCAGTTAGCCACAGTAACAAATGAAAATCAGTTCTCTCATCTATCTAGTTGACTGTGCTCTGGTCGCCAACATCATTCTGATCTCTTTAATATTATTTCAAGTGACACAAGACACTTGGACAAATGACCACATTGACAATTGAACCATTGTAGTGAACATAAACAACAACAACTGTACTTTACACCGGTTGAACAAGACACAAACATGAGAAGATCTTGACAACAGTTGGACACACATTCACAAAGAATGATCACACCAACAGATTAGACAAGTCATACATCATGGAAGATACTTGACAACACCCACACAGGACTTCCACAATACCAGTAACCACAACAGCAGTAGAGTAACAGTCACCATGAAGATGCTTGACAACAGTTGGACAATTCATTCACAACAGTGTACAAGACAACCACAGAGACATGTATCTCAAAAACTGTTCTCTTACTAACATCATTTTATTAATGTCTGCTGAGGTCAAGTGAAGACTCAGGCTTCATATATTGCCAAAAATCTACATTTCAATCATAAGTTTATATGCAAATTACAATTGACAATGATTATGACAACCCAAACACATCACTCAATATCCCCCACAGAAACATTAATCTAAAACAAACCCTCCTCCTTCACATCACTACTTCATCAAGTTATCCTACACCACAACTCTTAAATCATGCTATCACCTTTCCAACCGTCAACTGAGGGTAACACATGATAAACCTATAGCCGGGCACACGTACAGGGAGACACTGCTATACTGATCCGTGTACCGTCTTTTATCAACTGTGAAAGGGTTGGGAATGTCTCAGGTTTCAGTTTCCCCATAATGTTTTTCCAGTTTAGGCTATTCCCTACTTTGACTAGTCCGAAGCAAGTGACAAACATGTCCTTCCGAAGGGTGAGTAGACTGTTCGCAAAGTTGATAATTGGGATTAGTTTACATTTTAGTAGATGAAGACCTAAAACTATTATGTCCCATCATTCTTCCCTGCCAGTCTATCTCCCACAAAGGTTTCTGATGGTACTGAAATCACCACACTTAAGCATTAATCCATTTGTGAATTTGCTCTATGTTCTATCCCTCTTCTCCCTTAGCTTTTCAGCCAGTATTAAGTTGGAGTTCAGGCTAGAGCTCAGGACTTCCCTGGAGTTGTCCTGGAAATTGAAGGCCTCCACATCTTCCTCATTCTCTGTTAATAAACAAAGGCACAACATGTGTTTTACATCTGTTTAAACATTGTCATGGTTATGTAGTACCATTACAGATTCAGAGAGGAATGGGAGGGGAAGAGAGGAGAGTGATATTCGAACACCTGCCCCTCACTGGTGATGAAGTGCAATTTTATTTGGTGGTGTGGGGTGATATCCTTTCTCAAGTTTCATCCCCACTTTTGTGAATCATAGGCAGATATGCTTACTCAGGGGCAGCCTCACACCAGTATCAAGTACCTTGTAATTATGTGTCTATATAAATTCTCACAATAAGTAGATCTCAGAGGACCGGTGTACCATGAGAACAGACAGTGTGATTAAGCATTAAGAAGTAGGCATTGTAAGGCTGCAATCATGCACTAGCCTTTCAAAGCAAGACATGAAGCAAACAGCACAAAAAGAAAACCTTCATGAGGCACCTCTGCTGAACAACTCACCATAAGGCAGATATGAGATAGATAGAAGACAGGCATCTTTCATGACTGCACTTGGCAATATCATTAACGCTAATGGCAATGGACCAATTAGCTTGCATAAAGGTGATACTTTGGTACAAGAATGCCCTATCTCTTCCACACTCACACCGCAATGCCAAACTTCCTCCCCTCAAGCTAGACCAGGTTCACAAGCACCATCAAACCAACATCATCATCTTGTTGTGCTCTTTTCCCATTAAACAGTAGTAATATCTACTGCAGCAGGTACCAAGCGATATTGCATAAGCAATGCTCTCACACGTGGAATACACATATGAAAGAAAACATGAATTTTCCCTGACAAATAGCATGAGCCTTTACATGTATTCAACAGACTAGACACTGTAGGTTATGCCACATATTGCTCCTTATTGGAATGTAGTTTCTATAAACCTAAACCATTGTTGCAAAGGACCAGCGCATAACGTCAAAGAGAAATTGCATCCTAGGCAAATCTATATGAATGCTTTTGGGCAATTTACTTGAGCGTAACACAGTCACCAGACATTACAGGAACTTTGTAATTTCTAAAGTGCAATGCAGTCCTGCAAACATGGATAAAATAAGCGTCTATACGTTTACAAATATGAGAGGTTAATTATATAATTACCGTCTCATTCACTCAAACATTCTCAGCCATTATAAGGGAGAAGGTACATGCTGCATCACACATTCTGAAACAGAACTGCCAAAAGTAACTCGCAAGAGCAGTGTACAGTTTGGTTGAGAATGGGTCATGATAGGCACTCAACCAATGTTCAGGCCACATAGGTTTTGAAATATGCATTGAGTGTAGTTTACAGTCATAAGCATATGCAAATCATCAAATCAGACAGACAATAGACATGGTAAAAATGTTTCACTGTGGTAGACATGACAGGTTGGAGCGGCAGTTTTAGTGTCACTGTACAACGAAGTTCTGTCTTCATTTCCACATTTTCTCAAGAAAATACTCTGCCATTCGTCTCACTCTCTTATCATCAGGCTTACACATAACATATTAAATGATTTGAGGTACCTGAGGTGCAGAATCTACATCTTAGAGAATAATTCGGCATATTTTACCACCGCATCTTGAGCACATCTTAGCTGGATGGAATCAAATCTTCGACTGGCGGGGTAATTAAGTATTAGCGTTACTCGCCCAAGGGTCAACCAATCAAATGGAGTCCCCACCTCTCATCTACCCTCCCTCAATCTAGAATCTTCTAAGCTATTATAACAGTGCAGGATGGGATGATGGCCGTGACTATAGTAAACACTCAAGGCAGCGATCTTGAAGAAAACTAGTTTATTAAGAAATCCTCGTTGCAGTTACACAATGTCAACATGAGATGGTACTAACATGTCTGCCCGTATGTACCACCCATCTCTAAGTCCCCGTTGAACGCGTGAGCTCCCTTAGTTTCCGAAGCTCAATCGTGCTCACTCGTTCAATATATCTTTCCTCATTCTGCGCATTCTGTGCATTCTAAATTCTTAACATAACAGAGATGGTACTCTGTTACATTCCTCCATATCCCAAATGATACTTTTTCTTTACAGAAAAAGTCTTAACCTTTAACCTACTCTCTAATGTATTTCCTTTAAATACTATTCCCAAAAATCTACTTGACTACATATACCTCATACCTTACATCACATCTTATACCCTACATATTACATCTTACATCTTATACCTTACTTCTTATGTCTTACATCTTATGTCTTACAGCCAACTGCTATGTTTCTTCACAGAAATTGTGAAATCGTACTTCTTCTTCTTCTTGTTTTTACCAGTAACCCCATAACTGCAATTCAACAAATCATAAAGTCACTCCCACACGACAGAAAGAGAAAGGATCGGTTCGCACCGGAGATTCAAAGAAGTAGAACTCTTTCTCATAAAAAAAAACCACACTCACCTAAATCACAACCCTTTACCCCCCTATGTCATTTGAGACTTTATGTAATAAAGTCTAAAACAATTATATCTTCTACAGTACCACTTATTATGGTAACAGTTTACGCTGCTATCTACAGCATCAAGCACCAACCATCGAAAATTCACTCCAAAATGTCTATATATTACAGACCTCTTTCCCCATTATACACATCACCTCACATAATTAATCTTCTCCTATACCTCACTCAGAATTCCCTTTTAATCTTGCCGAAATATTCAGCGACCCCTTAATGTCCATTTATTATGGGCATATCTACTAAAACCTCTACTTATGCCGTTATCAACAGCAACAATACACTGCCACTGAACTCATGTCTGTGACCGCTTGCAATCAACGTTATTCTTTCTCAGTCCATATATTACGGACCCTTAAAACCCCATGTCATTTTATCTCCACAGTGACAATGTTCATTTCTCATTAACAGACGTACCCCCCTTTGATATCTACAGTAAACATGGATTCAATTAATGTTTTACTTCGTCTTCAGACTGTCTGGCGTAGCACGTTACCCACTTCTTCTTCTATAAGCCAGCAATCTCGTGTCTCTTATGAAAGTACATCATGGCTCTAAATCCATGTTCACTTGCGACCCCATGGAAACCATGTTTTATACTTTCTCCCACATTAACCCCACTGCTATATACATTAATCTTTTCTTCCCCAATATGGCGTCCAATACATATATATTCAATGGTGACTTAATGTAGCTCTTATTTTTAACTTCCCCATAACCATTTAATTTGTGTAGTAACCACGTCACTTAAGTATGGCATATGTTTCCAATACTTCATAGCCAGTATATCAACCTCTCTATACTGATTGTCACAGCATTCTTGCCAACAGAATATACTCATGAACTTATTATTCACAAAGTGAATGTGTCTCTCTACTAGTCCTCAGTAGTTTATTAACTCTTTTCTGAACGAAGGGTCCTAAATAAAGCCCCATGTATTGCCTTTATTCTGGACAAAAACCATAACAGTTCATAAACAAAATAAGTACTATTCAACAGACAAGACAATTCAACCTAAATCATGATTTAAACGAAATAAAATTATAACAGAATATCATACCCCCCCCCCCAAGTTTTTATACATTATTTATCTTTCCCCTCATATCAAATAAAGGCAATTAAGCAATGATATAACATAACAGAATAATATAGCATACATCCTATTCATTGTTAGTCTCTTTTATGGACTAACAATAACTTATTTATCTATTTAAGAAAACTCAAGAAGTCAAATCATAAAATCAATTGGCAATAAAATTACAGTAAAAATATACCACATTCGAAGTTACATCCATCTTAGCTATCTTAATACCTAAATATATAGTGTCATGTCTACTCCTCACGACAACTCATTTATATTATAAATATCAATAGAACCCTTTTCTATAACAAATGTGTCATATACATCATCAAGTATCACTTTCCTTTTTAAATCACCAAATTTATATCTTGCTATCTGCAACTTATCTTCCATGTTTCCATTTCTTCAGTACCTGCAATTAACCTGCATTAATCCCCCCCCCCCCCAAAAAAAATATATATATATATATATCTGTTACCTACAGACTATATTCTCATCCTAACATAGAACAATATCTGTTCTCTCAACAAAAGTCATTAATCAACAAATGACTGTACTTTTTCTAGAAGTCAATCATTGATTCTCTCCCCTCACAATATTCTATCTTTTACCAAACTAACTTCTAACACATCACAATATTTAGAATATAATTCTAAAAAACCATTGTAAACTACAGGTCAACTCATTTTATCTATTACTAGTGTGACGGCTATCCCAATGTCATCTACCAGTCATCTATCTACCAATAGAACCTGTGGCTCGGCACACCAATTGTTTCCCATAGATTTGCACCAAGAATTACTACAACTTCTTAATCATTACCGTTAACTACGGTATCTCCACCCTACTACGACCAGCAAAAAATTTTGTCTATTTACTATAGACCACCACTCTCACCAATACATCTACCTACTGTACCAATAACTAATTCTACTTTTAAGTTTCTCGTCTACCCGACGCAATTAACTAACGTATCATTACTTTCCAACATCTCACCACAACTACTCTAAGCTATCCTCAAGTCTCTCCTAGCGTTCTTGCACCGCGATGATAATTAAACCATTCATACTTATCGGAACACGTTGTTCAACATTCATTTCACTAGTCTTGTTTACCTCACTATCTTTCACTCCTCTTCCTATTTATCGGGATTTTCAGAAACAGCAAACCACACCACATATAACTGACAACAGACCTCACTTTTCTCTTTTCTCAGTATTAGGCATTCATGCTTCGACATGTCCTTGTCAACAATACTAAACATGTTTTATGAAACGTCATTCAGAATGTTAACTCTCTTTCCGTCATACAATTTTCATTAACTCTGTCTAACGTCAGATATTCTAACCAAAAGACATCACCAATCTCTAATCATGTTCTTTCTACCTCTCAATTTTCGCATACTCAGTTACTCTACGCTCTACATTTTCTCAACGTCACTTATCAGTCACTCTTCGCATATTCACACGGTATTCGTATTTTATGTTTGCACAGGTAGTGATATACAACCTCGCTCTCATCTCACGACTACTCTCGCTTCGCGACAACCTAACGTGTCCATACCATTACTTCAAAAAGAAACAATTTAGACGCCAATTCAACATTCCAGCAATCACTCACCACAATCTAAGCGTATCGATTTCCTCCACACACATTGACACAAGATATATCAACCGCGCAACTATTACATTTTATCTATGTACTTCACTTAGACGACGAACACCTGTTTGTCTACAGTTATACTCTCGTACTAACAACGCATAACCAGACAAATTACTCCACAGGACTTTCACAATTCAACTGTTTTCTTATTTCTACTTTTCTCAATCATTCACTCCTTTTCAAAGGTCAGAACCTATACATTATCTCTCGCCACTTATATCTCTTTTATACACTAACCAGCACTATCAACTATCTCTTAAGACAAACCTCACTCCGACGAGTCACTAACCTCGTAACTATCATTCTATACTTCTCCACACAAAGTTTCTCAGATTTAATCAGCTCTTCTTTCTCCGCAAGCATGACGTAATTACTTCATCCCCCTCACCAAGAACTCGTATTCTTCAAACGTCAGTTTCCATAGTCTTTTACTCTTAACACTCTTGCGCTCAACTGACTATTTTACACAGGATAGTTAATTCCTCATCTATCTATATCTCCTCATCAGACACTCTCGGTTCACCTGTCAACAATACTATACTTACTTCTCAAACCAGCAAGCGAAACTATCTCAGACATCACGTCATAGCTCTGAGTCGAATCATTTCTAGTACGAACATTCATACTTAGTTTATCTCTCTCTCTACTAATTCTGTGCTGAATCTACTCTACTTTAATCACACCAGTTATACATTACTCAACGTGATCAACTCTCTATCTAGCCATTCCGGACAAAGGACCTTTCAATTTCTACCTTGGTTACTCTCCCTATACCACACTCAAACACAAGATATTTTGCATAACGTATCCACGTAGAATATCAGTTACCGTGCCTCCCTATTCTCAACAACACTATTGCCTACTCTGTACCATGTGATGCTACACCAAAAAAATTCATCTGCCTATTTTAGACAGCCCATATGTATTTGCTCAAACCGCAATTCTTCTCATAATCCAAAACAATTCCATATGTTCTTCCTCACCCAAGGAATTTTAACAGCCATAGAGCGCATCTAAGCCAAATATTTCATTGTCTCTCAGTACTTTAGTACGTCTTTCTTCAATTATGTCATTTTCACTATCTGTTGTTAACCTGTTGTTAAAGTACTCAGGTCTTAAGGTCATATATTTTTCTATTTTTCGTAAGTCACTTTCTGTCGTCGAGTAAATTTCCGCTATCTGTCTATTATTATTATTCTTCTTAAATGCTTTCTTTGTATTTTCTTCATTTGCGTCGGTCTGCTCACTGTTTCCTGTATACCTTACATAACGTTTATATTTCCCCATCTCGTCTTCAGATGACACACTGATAATAGTTCCCTCATCAGACTCATAATAATTTACTGCAGACACATCGATCCTATTCCCATAGTCGGCTTTAGAACGTCTGCCTTTCTTCTTACTTCTATTCCTCATGCTCCAATTCTGTACAACTCCCATATCTTTACCTGAAATATTCTCTCCATAACCTGAACTCTCACACTTAGCATTTCTACACCATTTAGGGATTAAGTTAATGTCTATACCTGAAGAACTTGACATCTCAGTTGTACCTTTATTAACTATCAGACTGTTAATATTTCTTTCCTCAATACTTTTCCTTTTTGGTCTCTTTTCATCTTTGGTTCTCGTCTGTTTATCTTTCTTAATTTTAACTGTGTCTCCCTTTTCTAATTTCAGCTGATGAGTTTTAAAAGTTTGCACTTGGTCATTCTTCTCTATATTATCTAGCTGAGCCTGTGTCTCCTTATCTATCATTTTATCTGTTTGCGTCTGTGTCTCTCGGTCTATTTTCTTTATCACTACCGTCGTTTTATTTTCCTGTCTACTAGTCACATTCGCAACCATTTTAGGATTAATTTGTATTTTATTTACAGGATCAACTCTGTCTCTTACACCTGAGTTTAGATATTGTCTTTGTCTTTTTTCAAACCATTCGTCACGTCTTTTTCTAGCGCTTACAGTATAGGATGGCCAACTCCTAGAACAGTCTTCCTCAGGTCCATTTTTGTAACCATGATACCTATACGTGGAATCATATTGTCTTCTGTCTCCATTTATTACTGGCTGTCTCCTGTTATTCCCTCCTACTCTGTTGCACTGTACATTAAATCTATAGGTCTCTAATCCATTTGTTCTTCTTCTTAACCTTTCTACAAAATTATTAACCTCATCGACCGCTACTTTCAATTCCTGCAACCATGCAGTCACGCGTCCTAATTCCTTATTCATATTTATCCAGTATGTTGTATGTTGACAATGTTCGGCAATGCAATCCAATCCACTATACACTATTATGAACCAAACAAGATGCTGTTTTAGTATTGTGTCTAACTTTGCTACTTACACTACCAAGTACCTGTCCTAACGAAATATCTAGGGCCTCCATATTGTAGATCTGAAATATGAAATACCCCCGTACAACACAAAATTGCAATATATATCACTATATTAGTATAATATTAATATTATTCAATTCCAAGTGAATTATTATAACACAAAATTTATATGTCAATTTTATATGTCAAATTATAATTTTACTTACTTAATTAAATTAATATTGTTCCATACTTTGCTTCCGTTCAGTTACCAGTATTTGTTCCAGTTTGTGAATTCTAGAGCGTGGGTGTCCCAGTTTTTTTTTGAACGATCAAAGAGCAGCACTTCTCGACAGCAGGCTTCAAATCGATCAGACAGCGATCAAAGAGCAGCACTTCCCGACAGCAAGTTTCAAATCGATCAGACAGCGATCAGAGAGCAGCCTTGGTCAGCTCCCTGAAACAACGATGTATGGCAGCGGCTTTGGTAGCCCGTTGAAACAAACGACAATGCAGGTGGCGGCTTGGACAAACCTCTTGAAAATGGCAAAATTCAGGCTATGGTAAGCCCTTTGGAAGCGATAATTCCAGGCAACAGCTATGGTGAGCCCCTTGAAAACGATAAAGTTCAGGCAACGGCCATGGTAGGCCCCTTGAGGTAAAAAATGCAAAACGGCGGCTATGACAAGCCTCTTGAGGTGGACAATGAAAAGTGACGGCTATACCAAGCCTCTTGAGTAATGAACGACAATAATCAGCGACAGAAATCAGCGACTCTGGTTCACAAACAGGCTGTACGATAATGACTCAGCCGACAAAACTTGATAACGATCAGACTGTGCGACAAGGATTCTGCCAGCAAAATTTGATAACGAGCAGATGTCAATACTTGATGATGACGACCAAAGTCAGTACTGGGTGATGACTGACGACCAAGGTCAGCACTGGGCGAAAACAATCAAGTACTGGGTGATGATTGACAGCATCAATCAAGGATTAATCATGGCATACTTGCAGAATCATTCCTGGTCAGACCCAGAACACGAGAGTCGAATAACGTCCCGACCTCCTGACTTTCCCACAATAGACCAGGGGTTGTCAAGCTTGCTTCTGCCGTGTCCTTCAAAAAAAAAAAAAACAAGCAGAATGTTGTAGTACCGACGTCTATTTTCTTGAAACACCGACAATATAGAGTGGCGTTGATCACACAGAGTGACGTTGATCATACATAGTGGCGTTGATCACACAGAGTGACATTGATCATACATAGTGGCGTCGAGTCAGTATCTCCTGACCTTCACATAATATTGTTGCCTGAGAAATCACAACAACTACCCCTGGGCGGGCTTTCAGTTGCTGCGTCCCCCAAAATTACTAGGCACGATAGTCATTTGCATCCTATGTTCCATCATCAAGGAACTTCTACAATTGTGTAAAGTAAACCACTTTATTTACCGCGGACATCCCATCTCGTTTCCTGGTCACGGCACCAAAAAGGTCGTCTATAACAGTGCAGGATGGGATGATGGCCATGACTATAGTAAACACTCAAGGCAGCGATCTTGAAGAAAACTAGTTTATTAAGAAATCCTCGTTGCAGTTACACAATGTCAACATGAGATGGTACTAACATGTCTGCCCGTATGGACCACCCATCTCTAAGTCCCCGTTGAACGTGTGAGCTCCCTTAGTTTCCGAAGCTCAATCGTGCTCACTCGTTCAATATATCTTTCCCCATTCTGCGCATTCTGTGCATTCTAAATTCTTAACATAACAGAGATGGTACTCTGTTACACTATTCTTAGACCGGGTTATCAAAACGGCTTACATTGGTTCATCTATTGACCATTGAGAAATGTAAATGGACTGGGGATGCGAACGTCTGCAGACATTATGCTACAGTATGTGAGTAAGAGACTATATGTACTGCTTATAAGTAAAGATTGCGATCGACGAACTTAAATTCCGTGTAAACGTGTTGCCACGTGGGAAGGAAAGTTCCAGCTAGAGCTCATCTCCTGAGTCCGAGGCAAATCAAGAAGTGATCTCCGTCTTTGCAGCTGAGATCCTGAAGGAGTCTGGCATTTCCACAGATGATGTGGTTATCAGTTATCAGTTATCAATTATCAGTTGGGGTATCTTCATTGCACTCCGGACAAGTCCATAGGTCCTCAGATCCTCCCCCCAGCATATGCATCAGCGTCCGGTGGCTAATAGTGTCGGTTCTCTATTGGTTGACGAGGCACCTCGTTTTCTCGATATACCTCTCGCGTCTGGCCATTCCGATTCTTACTGCCAAATCTTTCATCCTGGACAGCGATGTGGATTCACTGGCGTCAAAGTCCTCTGTTCTCGACATCTCTTTAAGGACGTTAATAACATCGGTACGATCCATGGGCTGGCCATCTACAGGGGATGCAAAGCCACCCAGTTTATCAACTCGTTCATGTCCCTCGACTCCCACATGTCCCGGGACGAAGGTGAAGGTGACTTTACGGACAACGGACTTCCGCAGCGACTCAGTCCACCGTCTACGTACAGATCCAGTTTCCACCTTCTGAATCAATCATGCTCATTGAATCACTTAGTACACACACGTTAGTATAATGCTGTGATTCCGGCCATATGAAAGCCTGTGTAACTGCCATAACCTCCATCATCATGCTGCTCGTGGTCATAGAGTGGACACCACTGGATTCTTGAACGGTTCGGCCCGCTGAACGGGCCCACACGTTGTGCGACTAAAATCTAGGGGGTCAGCAGAATCAGTAGTTGAGTAGAATAGATGGATGGCATTGTCTTGACAGTAGTCAAGCTAACCACACAATTACTCTTACAAGAACGCACGCACAAGTCTACTGGAAGAACATCCTAGACTTGCATGATAAATTGTTGGAAGCCATTTGGGTTATATATAAGTATGACATCACCGGCCTGTCAATTAACTTGCTGACACCAACATACTTCTTGGTGATCGTCATCATGCAGCTGTGGTACTTTTATTTAAACTTTACTGGAGCTCATCAGCTTGAACCGATACATTGAATCAGATGAGATGTTCAATGTGAACAGATGAGCTGAGCTAAGATCCGACATCACTGCACTCAGGACATTCCCATACGAAGTTCGTCCCCTCGTTCAACAGCCAGCGAAGAGTCATACTCCCACCAATATCTGATTGAAAGTTTGCCTTGTCTTCACTCTCATTTTAGAGATTTTTCCAGAACCCCTGCGGATACCCGCAATATCATTCTTCCCACATTCAAGTTCTCATTCTGTTTCCCCGCCTTCTACACCTCGTCCCAGAGGCGCTTGACCACCCCTTCCTTGTCCATAGATAATCTACCCCCAAGAGGTGAATACCATGCCAACCAATTGGCCTGTTCATTCCCCCACACTCCCACATGGTCAGGGCAAAAATCCACACAATTTTCACAATCTGACCTCTGAAGCGAGGATAGCTCAATGTGAACAGAAGTGATGTTGGTAGTATTTTGTGTAGAAATGAGAGACATAAAACATTCGGCAATGTAGAACAACACAGACTGAAAGCTGCAAATACTATGAGTGCGTGGCTAAGGAGGACACGTGTTTAGTATTCAACCGTGTGGGCAAAATGTGCTGTCTACCTGTAGAGAATTGGACAGATTCACATCTTCAAGCTTGAGACATTCGCTGTCATTGTGGGTGCTGTAAATGAGGTGTATGCTCTAACAGCAGTCTACGTATTCCGGATACCAGTGTTGCTCCAGCTTCGTCATGATGGCACAGTGCTTCACCTGCTGTTAATATGGACAGCTTTCATTATACTGGCCGATATGATACTTGAACATCACATCACGGATAACGACGTTTAGTCTGCAACTTGTCACCTGGACAATAAGAGTGTTCAACTTAACCTTCTGGACATTGCAGCTTGGTTTGGCTTTAAGAAATATGACCCGGACAGAAGTCCCGTTCTGCGTTATGTGGGGATGTGCGTGGTGATCATAGTAATAATAGTCTTTAAGTTCATCATTAGGTATAAATAAAAATAGTATTACTCTAACTCCGACGTCCGCAATCCTCGGAAGGGAATACTCTTTAACAAAATCATACGTTTTAACGCGGACAAAAGTATATCAAATCAAGCCCTGTATCAATTTTTTTAACAAATTATTTCTTTAAATTTTGTTTCGAGTGTTGCTAAATCATGACAGCCATCGTTGCCAGTATCTGTCTGGACTCTGTGGCTCTCATCTACATCATAATACTTGTAGTCCTTCTCATGTTGAACAAAGTCTATGTTAATAGGAACCAAGGCAAAGACTTCACACGCTAAACTCGCAGAGAACTCTACAGCTGCACATTGGTAGCATGCCTATAGAAAGTGTAACCGAGCACAAGGCATTGGGTCTTATCATAGATCAAAATCTAACCTTTAACTCACATGTTCATGCTCTCGTTAAACAAATAGTCAAAAAAAGTATACCAACTTGCCAAAATTAAAAATTTCCTTGAAGAAAACACAAGAAAGATATTCTATACTTCCCATATACAAATGCATATTGATTACTGCTCCACAATCTGTGATGGATGCTCCAAATCAATAACAAAATGCCTATATTCACTCCACAAAAGGGCAGTGCGTTTAATTAATGGTGAAAAGCTTACCGAAAATTCTAACCTACATAAACGTAATGGGTTACTGCCACTCCACAAACGTCTACATTTTAATAAGGCCAAACTAATTCACACAATCTTATTTTAAAATGCTCAAAGCTACCTTTGGCCATTGTTTAAATATAACGCTAGACATAGCGAACGATAAATATACTTCATGTCCCTAAACCTAGGATAGACTTATGTAAAACAAGCTTAGCATTCTCTGCCGCTCAGTTGTGGAACAATCTTCCACAATAAATCAAAGACACCACCAATCATTATACATACAAGCGCAACCTATTTGAACACTACCCCAGTACAGACTACATGTCCCCATAAACAAAAACACAAAAAGACAATAATAATGGTAACATATCTCAAACGACAACTAGCCAAAAAACATACTATTATGTACGGCACGTTACACCCTCCTTAGGCATTTATAAAGCCTATGTTAAACACTGCCTCAGTGAGTCAATTGTTATTGATTATTTTTCATGCGTTTTAATGCTATTGTTCTTTTGTTGTCAACATTTGCTTCATAAGTGGAATGAAAGAATTTATGAGAGGAAATAGAGAAGAAGGGCAGATTGTCAGACGGGCCTGCGTGCTCAATTCTTAATCCTTTGAAAATAAAGACTTTCGTTCGTTCACCACATGATTGCAATCCTGTGGCCGTTCGACAAGCTGCCCCTGGCTATCTTTTGGGCATTCTAGTTTCTGGTGGTCCTATGATCCTGTCAAGGTCTCACTTATAATCATCAAGGGACCTAATAGGAGATACAGAAACAGGGGAGGGAATAGTAAACACTCGAACATTCGGGATCGATTAGCCAGACCACCAACGGCCAGGTACAACCCGCGGGAAACGTGGAAAGTTGAAATCTACGAGATACCCGTAGCGGCAAGCACTCAGTGTCCACCCGACGAGAGTCGAGAGAGCAGACGGCCACTGGACACTGTCTGAACTGGAGTGGGTGTAACTCTTAGAGGGAGACACATATACATAGACGTAGAATTGTTAATCTCTTTCTGAGTACTCATCACCTATTGTACTCGTTAAGAAAAAGGACTTAACGATAAGTTTGTGCATCGATTATCGCAAAATTAACACAGTCGCGAAAAATAACGCCGAACCTATACCGAGTTGTTAAGATCTTATTATAAACATGTCAGATGCAGCCATTTTTTCAAAATTAGGTTTAACGAAAGGCTACTTGCAGATTCCAATGCATCCAAATTCTATGCGCATCACTGCTTTCTCCACACCACTATGATTGTATGAGTGGCGATATTTACCTTTTGGACTTAAAAATGCACTAGCCACTTTTGTAAGGCTTACAAGACTTTTACTACATGGAATTACCAATGTCCAATCCTACATAGATGATATCCGTATTCATTCTGTAGACATGACATCTCACTTAGAAACACTTAGACAAGTCTTTGACAGGATTAACCGCTTTGGACTTACAGTAAAACCTTCAAAAGTAGAAATAGCTTTCAGAGAAATAGAATTTTTAGGCCACAAGATATCACAAAGAAAATTACTTACAGACGACAAAA
This sequence comes from Cepaea hortensis, assembly GCA_963921405.1. Classification (NCBI taxonomy): domain Eukaryota; kingdom Metazoa; phylum Mollusca; class Gastropoda; order Stylommatophora; family Helicidae; genus Cepaea; species Cepaea hortensis. The sequence goes on from CAWUFQ010000423.1 coordinate 60,537, forward strand.
TCGTCTCAAAAATCCTTAACCAGACAGTACCACAACAAAGAAACAAGTCAGGATTTTACTAGGCTTGGTAGTTTACTATGCTAAATTTATTCCCAATCTAGCAGAGTTTACTTCTATTTTTTCAAATTTGTTGACCAAAGGTCAACCCAACAAAGTTTGTAAGAGTATCAGTCTAGAAGATGCAATTTGCAATTTAAAAACCATTTTCTCAAATCCACCCATAATACGACTTCCAGATATACATTCTCAATATATTTTGAAAACAGATGCCAGTACCATCGCCATAAGCGGTTGTCTGATGCAGAATCATGAAGTAATAGATCATCCTATCGTTTATGTAAGTCGCAAGCTGAAACCAGCTGAAAGAAGATATTCTACAACAGAACTTAAGGGATTTAGTCTGATCTATTGTGTACTAAAATTGAAGAAATACCTTCTAGGCACCCACTTCATAATCCAGACAGATAACTCACCACTGCTGGTGATAAGAGACGGTAAGCCAAAGAATAACAGGATCGCACGATGGTCGCTTATTCTCCAAGACTATAGCCTTGAGATCCAGCACATTAAAGGCTCCAACAATTGGATTCCTGATCTCTTAACGAGACTGCCAAATACACCAGCTGAGTAACACAGATAACAGTACGCCATAAAAACTGTGATAACTTTTTAGAAGGGCGCCTACCTAACAACAAACTTCCAAATTCAGACTTTAACCAGTCACTGACAGTATATATTACCCTATTACAGTACTTCTGATGTGAATGACTTTCATACAACGATCACTCATTACAGAGATAACCTACAACCTACAACCTACATTTTCAACCAGTATGACGCAGAAATATAATCATCGACGACCACATTATATTATTCAATTCTATGGAAACAAGCATTGGGCATTCTAGAAGCTACACTTTAAATTTATACTTCATCATGAATAGAACATTTGAGGAAACCATCACACTAACATCGACGAGACATTTCTACACTCTCCACCAAGGAAGGACATCACAAGGATCATCGATTAGTTAGTTAATTAGTTAAATATGTGAAAATATTTGTTTACTATGTTTTCGAAAATTATTTTTCTTTTTCTGTAAATTTTTCATAACTATATTTCATAAGACACGTTGAAAATATACTCAACGTAATTTGTATTAACAAGTCAAATTTTGTTTTCAAACGGTTAATTTTTTCAATCAGTTTAACTTAAATTGTAAAACATCTTTTGTGGTCGGTACAGTAGTATCAAATATTCGTGTTAAACTTCTTTCTTTTCGCCAAATTTTCTAAGGGCGGTAAACATTACCTTCACCTTCACTTTTAATTTTTAAACATATAAAATTGTGAATGAAAGACGGATAAATGAGAGCGTGAAATTAATAAATGGAGGTATGATGTACATTGCGTGCAAATTGTACGCACCACTCTTAAATTATAATTTGTCCGTGTTTGATGTAAAATGTAACACTCGTCACAACATTTTTATACGTGTTTAGATAAAGTACAAGGGAAGTAAGAGAAGCAATCTAAGAATCACTGCTCGAAAATCCAAGTCATGACTTACACATAAAAGGTAAATCAGGACAGTGGAAATTCTAGCTCGTGACGTTTAGAGCGAGATTAACACTACATACGTCAACAACACACCAATATCTCATACACTAAACACATTAAGTCAAATACACATTTTCAACACACAACAAAAACAGTTAACGCACATACACTTTTATAGAACACCAAAAGGGAGATTAGTAAAACACTACCAAGATAACAGGGACAGAAGCAATTAGTGTATGAAAACAAAGTACACGATCAACATACGGAAGTAGAATAATGTAAGCAAGTACACATTAGGGAATAAGGGATTGCAAATATTCTTAAAGAAGCCAAGGCAATTTGCCTTGATGAGTCTCTGTGTAAGGGGCCATTATTCTGGGCATCATATTTTGGATGCTTGAGAAGGGCGCATTTGTGAAACGCAAGTTTACAATACTAGTCGCCAGGGTTCTTCGGTCTGGGTAACTTCAATTTAAGAATAGGAAGAGAATGAGACTCTTCAGCAACCATCCTAAATAGCCGCACTCAACGTACATTAGTTGCCAGTGAATGAATGCACAGAACTGAGTTACCATCCATTGAATTACTATCCCAAACGAGATATTTATTCCTGTGATCCCTTGACAAAATTAGTTCCAGCTAATTTAGTGATACCAAACCCACAGAAGGGGAGATGGGGGACCATGTCAAGGTCTCACTTATAATCATCAAGGGACCTAATAGGAGATACAGAAACAGGGGAGGGAATAGTAAACACTCGAACATTCGAGATCGATTAGCCAGACCACCAACGGCCAGGTACAACCCGCGGGAAGCGTGGAAAGTTGAAATCCACTAGATACCCGCAGGCGGCAAGCACTCAGTGTCCACCCGACGAGAGTCAAGAGGACAGACGGCCACTGGACACTGACTGGACTGGAGCGGGTGTAACTCTTAGAGGGAGACACATAGACATTGACTTAGAATCTTTAAGCTGTGTATTATTTTAGCGATGAATAGATGATGTTGTGTGTAGAGATGATTTTAATGCTTTATACGATTTATATGTAATATGCCATTGTGCGAGAGGTTTATTCGTTTGATAGTAGATATCGTAGTAAACCATGACGACAATAAGTGAACCTTGAGTTCGGTCGTATCTTTACTCGCACTTATCTGCCTGTCTGAACCCGAGTCTTTCTATCCCTATTTGTAAGACGCTGACAGATCCCCCTACAGCTAGTGCATCCCTGGTCATAACACATGTGTGCCTCCAATAATTTCAGGCATTACCTTATTTGTCGGAATAGTAAGATCCTCCTAAATCTAGGCTTATAGGTTCATTAATGTAGATATTTTAACTTTCAACAACGGAACATCCTTATCAAGGTGAAGCACACTTTTAGCCCCACGGCTAGTTTTATGTCCCAAGCTCAAGGTGTATCCTCCGTGCCGAGGAACTGCATGGCTGTGGAGAGCACAGCTGATAACGGAGTCAGTCAAGCTGTTGCAGGGGCAGCGATTGACTGATGGACATCTTGCCCCAGGCCCCTTCCCCAGCACGAGGGCACTACTGGGGTGACCGTATATGAACCCTCACATACACCTTATTACATATGGTATTAAATTTTATTTCTCAGAATCATCGCTAGAGCAAAGGAGTACGTGCTCTGCGCTCGATATCATCTTCAGCAGTCAGTGTAGATGGGATGATGAGGAGAACGCGAGGGAATGGAGAGAGAAGAAGACATATAAATAGAAGGGCGGGGGCCAGGAAAGTAGGGACAAAAACACAACGCCTAGGATATATAATATATAACTGTGGGCTATTGAAAATGTCGCAGTGCCAGGCAGAGAAGCTGATTTATGACTAAGATGTCATCATGCTGCAAGAATTTAATGGCGCTGAATACTCGTGTCATGGATATGTCAGCCACATTAATCAGACTGGACAGGGGAGACATGGGCAGGGTCTTCTGGGGAAGAAGGGATTACAACATGAGGTTCTAGACCTAAGTCAGTGGAATAACAATGCCACAGAAGTGCAGGGTATAAGGTTGGAGAATGGGCGTCTAAGCTGGAACTTAATAAATGTATATGCCTCGGTGGGTTCTTTCGTCACTAAGAAACGATTAGACTCTCTTAAAGAGCTGGAGGAGATCCCAGGCAGTAGGCTTCTAATGTGTGGGGACTTTAGTGCACGGCACAAAGAGTGGGACAATACTCCGCAAAACCGACAGGAAAATGCCCTTACGGAAGCTTAAGTGGTTTCAGAAGTAGTCTGTATAAATAATGGGAGGCCAACGAGAATGGAAATAAGGCCTGGTGATGCAGACACGGCTATTGACCTGGCATTTGTTACCCAGTCAGAGTTTTTGGATGTATAATGGACTTTCTTGGGTGATCATGGAAGTGACCATCTACACTGCTCAGTATTGATTGCTAACTCCAACAAGACCAAGGCAATGAGGGCACATAAGCCTTGTCATCTAAATGGGTTCAGGATTATCACCTTTGGCAAAATGCTGGAGAAGATCGTTGCTGTTGAGTTTCATGAATATTTGGAAAGACAAACCTCCTCCCGAAAGGTTTAGGAAGTTTCCGGCCAGGGAAAGATAATTGGGCAAATGCAACCACTTTTACCAATGCTGCACATAAAGGGTTCCAAAACAGACCGGAGACTGCTGTGGAAGCACTCATTCTCGAGAACGCGTACAAAAGAGTCAGATATGATATTATGATGTACGCACTCATGGAGATGAGAGTATGTCCTAGATTGTTAAACTGTATTGCAGATGTTTTGTATTCTCGTAGAGTGGCTGTCTCCGGCTGGGTACATGCACCTGTAAGCCATGTATCATATACCCCGGACTATTGTTAAAGCTGATCTCCCAGTCCTGACAATACATTGTAGACCTGTGAACAGAGAAAGCGGACTGAAGCATTTGGAAATCGCTTTTGATAAAGTCTGTCCTTCAGGGGTCGTGTTGAAGTGGTGCTTAGAAAATGTCAGAAGGGATTCAATGCACTGAATTGTATGACGGCATGGGATATGGAGCAGAAAGGCTATTCACACTCTTTCAGCGCTTGATCATTTCAGCTGTAGAGTATAGACTAGGAATGCCCACTGTCTCAAAGAGAAAGCTAGTGAAACTAGAACGCATACAGAATGGATCCATGATGGTGATTCTGGGGTGTCCAAGGGATACCCTAGTAGTGTGTACGCGATACATCTTGGCTTTGCTGGCCATTGCCGACAAACTCTAGGTGCTTCAGGTAAGGTCATATCTCAAGGTATCTGCGGGCAAGGAACGACTTGAGTGATTTCCTGGATGTATTCAAGAGCTATAGGTTAGTTAGTCAGTCAGTCAGTCAGTCAGTATGTTAGTTAGTTAGTTAGTTAGTTAGTTAGTTAGTTAGTTAGTTAGTTAGTTAGTTAGTTAGTCGAAAGGTCATTCTCATTGCACACCTAACCATTCAATCCATAAGTGTCCGGATCCCCTCCTCAGTAAATCCCGCAGCGTGTAGCAACTGACGACACCAGTTCTGTGTTTGTTTATTAATCTTCTTTGGCTTCCCGCGTAGTGTTCTTGTTTGGCCACACCTCTTTTAATTTGCTGTTCTCGCAGTCTGACCATGGTTGTAGGTTCAGTCATCACTTGGTTCTCGCAAACGTCTTACTTCTCGTAGAGCATTCAGAATGTCAGCCTGGTCCATGGCTCGTCCGCCTACCACGGTAGCCTTACCTGCAAGCCCGCTCATTTCCTCATACACCTGCATGCCCTGGCACGAAAATTAAACTAATCTTTTCTAGTCGAGACCGCTCCAGAGACAGCAGTCTCTCTCTCTCTCTTAGGATCCACCCCATCTTTATCTTCTTAAGCATGCTCATTGAGTTACTAGGGACACACGCCCTAGTGTATGTCTGTGTCTGTGTCTCAAGCCATGTTATTGCTTTACTTACTGCCAAGACTTCATAGACAGGCTACTGTCTTGTGGTCAAAGCAAAAGCACCAGAATCTTCCTTCACAATTCTCCATCCGGCCTGAGCCGTAAAAGCCCATGAACTTCACACTTGAACGACGGACCCATCTGTGTAAATGGCAGCATCACCCTCCAAAGAATTCTCGAAGATCAAAGCCTGTACTTCAGCCTCCACAGCAGCCGGATTTTCTTGTCTTCATTTATGTCTAGTTGGATGCAAATTCATAATGACGTACATGAATCTGTTGGCATTCGCACTTACTCCTCGCCAGGTTCTAAGTCCTTAAGTTAACACACCTGTTGAAGAATGTCTTCGGCTTGACCCATCCACGACTTTCCTCTTTGTAACCTGCTGCCCTTTACCTTCTTAATTTCACTGTGCAGTGGATTTTGTTTGTCTGCGTTGACTCTGAGGTAGACACGTGCTCTGCAAATTTGTATTCTATCCCCGTGTGTTGGAAAAGCAAGAAGGTAGCCCATCGCCCTGCAAGGGCGTTATGATGAAGATCATGGATGTCTTAGGCAAAAAATATGAAGGAAGTGTGCACGCCTAAGAAGATTGGCAGGGGCAAGGAGTAGGTCAGAGTGCCGAACAGACATTCAGACTTTTGTTGGATTATAAGCACATAGGGACGTGGGTGTAGAGAGTGTAGGAATGTAGGAAGTAGAAATTCAGCAATTAATTCATGATTACTCCCGTGCTGGCGATGTAATTATTTATACCGATGGCTTTGTGTTAAGAGGAAAAAGTGACTGGGGATTCATAGTAAAAGCCAATAGACAATGTTTAGTAAAGGAGAGCTTAGCATATGACACCACAACTTCGAGTCTGAAATGGATGTGAAGGCGGTTACTGCAGCTTTCCGCTGATTGGAGAACAAAGTATATACACATGTTGTGATTGTAACTGATTTACAAAGTGTTGTAACAGAGGCGAAGATTGACATGCCTCGAGCTGAATGGCATGCATCGATTCAGAGGTCGCGGGGTGTGGGCATTTGCTGGATCTTTTCTCCAGGACACTAGTAAGGTTGGAAATGAAAAAGAAGACAGATTGGCTGATGCTGCATCATTGAGGGGCGATTTTATGCATAATAAAACAGATGAGGTGAAACGCCCCCCCCCCCCCCCCCCAATCGGAGGGCGTGAATAATGCAGAACAGATATACTATCATGGTCTAGAGAGAATGCAGATCAGGCGTGGTCAATGAATCTGATAGACAGTCGTCATTCAGAGGTAAAGCAAGACGGACATCTAATCAACTTGAAACAGGCACCATTAGTATTAGAACTCTCTTCTGGCTGTTGAAGATTATCACTGATTAACTATTTGTATATATCTGCCAGGAATGCTGTATATTTCGCCTGCTCTTTTCGATATCTACCTACTGATGGATTTGTATGGTGTTCAGTCTTCTGTTCTTTATGTAACACATGAGTTACACAAGTTATTTGCATATCCTTTACAGGAGTTTTGCAGTCAACACCAGCATATTTAGCTGGTGTTGATGCCTTGGCAAGTTTTACGTTCAATAGTGCGCCATTGCTTTCTGAACGACCGGCACCTGTACCTTTTCGTAAACAACTAGCGCAAAGTGGTCTGCTGCCAAATCGCGCGCAGCTGTGTTTCAAACGCGGGTATACGGGTTTACGAACCGGGACTGTACTCGTATTTCCTTAGCCACGGAGACCCGCAACCGCATGACTATAGGGCGTTACATTAATAACTGTTACAGCATGACTCAACCAAACAGATATATGGGCCATAAGGAAATAATGTCTGTTAAATAACGTAACAACTGCCTTGAGCACAAGGAGTTAATGTCAGTGAATTTTGGTACATACTCAATAAGGGAATATCAGTAATGAAGATACCAGCTCAGGTCACGTCAGAACCAAGTTTCGGGAAAACCCAACATGAAACAGAATAATTATCGTTACTAAGTAAATAAATTATGTCAACAAGTAAGACCCGAAACATACAGAAGTGTAGGCAGGTAAGCACAGAGCATGGACAAGTAACAACAACAGAATCAACATATATCGTTATCGGGGTTCTTTTTCAGGGGCCTTGTCTGAAGTCGATTAAGTCGATCATGGCGTTCCAGTCTTCTTTGTCGACTTTTGAAGTTGATGTTGCTTATGTTATTATATTTAAGCTTTCGACAGCCATGTATCACAGCCATGTATCACAGTCATGTATCGCAGTCGTGTATCACAGTCATATATCACAGCCAAGTATCACAGTCATATATCACAGCCAAGTATCACAGTCATGTATCGCCGGCGTGTATCACAGTCATGTATCACAGCCATATATCACAGCCATGTATCACAGTCATGTATCACAGTCATGTATCACTGTCATGTATCACTGCCATTTATCACAGCCATGCATCACAGTAATGTATCACAGTCGTGTATCACAGCCATATATCACAGCCATTTATCACAGTCATGTATCACAGTCATGTATCACTGTCATGTATCACTGCCATTTATCACAGTCATGTATCACAGTAATGTATCACAGTCGTATATCACAGCCATGTATCACAGTAATGTATCACAGTCATGCATTACAGACATGTATCACAGTCATGTATTACAGCCATGTATCACAGTCATGTATCACAGTATTGTATCACAGTCATATATCACAGCCATGTATCACAGTAATGTATGTGACGAAACGCGATTATCTGTCTTGGGTCGTCAAGATTCCGCACTATTTTGGCGCGTCATCAGGGACTTTCCCAGCTAAGAATAGACTGAGGGAAGCCGATGAAGGACTTACGATCTAGAATATTCTCGAAACACCGAAATTCGAGTAACCCGTGATGCTGGGTATCGCTCTAAATTCTCGTGCAGAGAGATCTAGAAACTCTAGGCGGGGAATGACGGTTTTCCCGAGAAAGTATCTTTTCTCGAGAAGCACTCGCTTCTAGTGCGCATTGAGTTGGCACGAAGCGGGAATGTGGCTAAATCAGTCATTCACTTACTGTCGTTGCCACAGAATAGACGCAGGCCGAATGTGAGCCGTTTTGTGTGCGTCTCCCCTCAACCATTATGCGGCTGACTGTTAGATCAAGGAAGCTGAGAAGCCCTTGAACAGTTCGGAGCTGTCTGGAGGTCTGGTTGTCCAATACAGGTAGATAATTGTTTAAATCATTTAACTTTGTACGTGTGTTCCACACGCCATTGTTCTAACCTCATTACCTATGCGGATGTCCTTGCATACTAATTAGCAACCCGATCGATAACGCAGTTGATGGCGAATCGTGTTTGTTTACCGTGTGCTCGCGAAACAGCTGTTAGAAACGCCGTATTGTGTTGTAGGCGATTTGGGTTCCAAATATGTGTAACATATTTTGACAATCGTTACATCCATTAGGTTGCTGTGTTAGAATAAAAACCTAGTTACTTGTGCCGGATGGAAACCTAGATTAGTCCAGTCAGTTGCTGAAGCCCGAAGAACGGTTAGAAAACCAGGTAAGTTGGTAGGTGGAGTTTCAGACAAAATTGTGCTTAGTTACTAAGTAAAGGAAGAACTTAGTTCTGTGCCACCAGGAATGATGTAACTATGGTGTAATAACTTAATAGTGAATTCATTGTGTGGAACAGCGGATTTCTGTGTCAAGGTAAGTTGCTTTGGTGCTATATTTATATATATATATATATATGATGGGACATTGTGGGCATATATATTAGATCATGGCATGTGATACTTCCTGGAGTAAGTCCGAACGCCGAATAGGTCGTCGTGAGATAACACTGCGTGCCGTCGCGATATAAATGTGCGTTCAGAAATCTTGTCTCAGCTATCCTGTCTCTTTCGTACTGGCGCTAGTGCGAGTGAATGCTCAGGTGCTGGAAGTATGGAAGGATGCAAGGAGGCTGTATGAGACTGGGGAAATATAGAATATGGGGGATGTGAAAGCAAGTTAGGAAAGTATGTGTTGGTAGGCCAAGCCAACGATGAAGTTCCATCCATGCCAAGGCTAACCCACTTGGGGAGGACAGAACTGGAAGATTTCCCTTGGAACATGTGGGGAACATGTATTCTCAAGAAGGCTTCTTGACTCTAAGGCAGAGTCTGATAAGAAGAGTTTGCTAGGGCAGGGGCAGGTGGTCCCACCAGCAAACAGGCTTGTGTACATAGTGGATGTAATCATGTCCTATTCTTATATCCCGAGGGATGGGATATTGATCCAGCTTATGTTTCTTAATGTACATTGATGATGTTAGGACCGAGTCTAGGGACTCTTTACCTATGTTTAGTTCGATTAACTTAGAACTATAATAACAGCCTTGTATCACTACTGACGTTAGCGACAACTGGTAGATGATTAGGGAGAGGTGAGACCAAAGATCAGACTCGTCATTCTGATTTCTTGCTCTGTTTGACGGGCTGTTCTGTGAGGCCAGCTGACATTTGTGAACCCATGCTGTACTACTCTCCATATAGAGATAATGCTTTAGTTATATGCATAACTAAGTAGCATGACTGAGAGTTGAGTAGTTATTGGTAGGATGCATGTGGACATATGTTTGGGCCAGTATACTCTCACCGGTCGCTCTTCCTTTTCAGGAGTTTGCCTGTTGAGGAACCAGTCAACTATAATGTTGTTGGCCGGAAACCACTTCGTGTGACAGAGCGAAGGGTTCAGTTCTTTACTTATCACGCCAGACTCAACCACATCAGGTACCCAAGTTGATTCACCATGAGTGAAGGTTGCCTCAAGACATACAACCTACCTGAAGGTGCCCGTGTGAGAAGTGTTGGTTTGTGATTGTTCTGATAAATAGACGACACTCTGTTTTGCTATGAACAGTTCAGCATGTTGAGTAATCATGCTCAACGACAGGGAACACCGGTCCGTCTAGTTTGACGGGGGTTCTGCCTAAACGCAGAAGTAACTGATCTTCAGACACTTGAATGGTTCTTTGGACAGCTCTAGTGGCAGGTCTTGAGAAGAACTTCACCAAGTAGTGACATGTGTCAAGGTAACCCGGTGGAAGGGACTATGGGATTATAGTCCAACCTGAATTGTTGCCGTGAAATAGATGTCTGATTCTATTAATGTACTGTTGCAGTATCAAGATTATCAACTGTGTTATCCAAGAACTCAGTAACATTTTAGTAGCCATATCTGATTCTACAAGCAGTGTGACTGTAGGAGACCATTGAATTGGTCTGTGACACTTTTCCATTCATGTTCCGGTGCTGTGATAAAGGGACCATTAAATTGGTCAATACCATAGCGGTTCTGCAGTAAGACTGTGTGAGGAGTGACAGACCATTAGCTTGGTCAGTGATTCGTTAAGTTCTTCGAAGTAACGACTACTTGGAGTCAAGTCCAGGAAGATTGTCTTCCAACTGGTATTGTTCGAGAAGTGTATTAACAGTGACTCCGTGGGAGTGATATAGATGCAGTTGGTCCAGTGAAGTGTGGTCCAGCAGTGACTCTAGTGTTGTGGATCCACGCTCTGGAGACAGAGTGGTCTCCAAGGTTCTAGTCATCTCACTGGAAGGAAGCCGGGTGAGTGGCGGACCGACTGGACGGGACATCTGCATCCAATCTACTTCTCAACTCGATGAAGATACCTACATCTCTGAGTCTATCTCTACTCTATCTTCTATTTGTGTAAATAGATTCTTCTATCAGGATGTTCATTTCAGTTCTATATTCTCAAGGGTAGAATAAACTTTATGTAAGTTGACTTGCTCTTTGTATAATGATTGAGTGTGGTCTCGGACGATGCCTCAGTGTTCTTTGTTCCACAGGTGTAGGTAGTTAGTGGGGGTCTAGAATCTGGAGGGGCTTGTAGACGTAATTAACTAATATGAGATCAACCACAGAGGAAAAAGGTGTATCTGCTCATCCAACCCCTGGGGCTAGAATACACGGGAGTGCCAGAGACACCTAGGGTGTGGTTCACTCTCGCTACCCAAGGTGAACTCGTCACACTCCATACAGAGTGGGGGCTCGTCCGGGATTATTCCAAGCTCTCTGTGTGTTGTAGACCTCTCACATAGTGATAGGGACTTAGTCTTGATCCTCTACTTCAGTCTACATAAGATTCTACTACTTCTACCTATCTCCTAACTGTCTGACAGACATTTGTGTTGTGGTGATTAGTTAGTACTATTGATTATTGATTCATTGTATTGCTTCACCCACACATACTTGAGTACCCACATATCATAGTCAACATGTCTACCCAAGAGTTAGACTTAGACAAAGTTCAGGAAACTGGACGTAAGTCTGGTCTAGAGGGAGATGCTTTGAAATCCTATGTGCAAGAGGTGGAAAGAAATTTTCGCCAAGAGGAAAGAGAGAGGAGGAGAGCAGAAAGAGAACTGGAAGCCAGTAAAGTGGCTCTTGAGGAAAAGAGGATAGCGGCTGATACTGAGATGAAACGGCTTGAGTTGGAAGCCGCGAAAGAAAAACGTGACCATGAGTATCGAATGAAGCTACTTGAGGCACAAGTGCCTGCTACAGGTGTAACTGATGGAGCTATGGGAGGAGGTGTACCTCCTGGCTCCGAGTCAACCAGTAAGCGTGACTACCAGGCTATGAAATGGCCTTTACAGCCGTTCGAACCCGAGAAGGAGCGGATAGACCAATACTTAGAGAAGTATGAAGCCATGGCTATTGCAATGGGACTAGACAAACAGAAATGGTGTTTAAAACTCTCCCAGGGACTCCGTGCCGAAGGTTATGAGGTGTATGCACGCTTGCCACCGGGTCTACAGAATGATTACCCGGCTCTGAAAGCGGCTCTCTTGAAGAGATTCGAGATCACAGCGCACTCATACCGAAGGAAGTTTCGGACTGCGAAGCGAGAACCTGGTGAAATGTTTTCATCATACAGTGTGAGATTGAACTCATACCTTCTTAAGTGGATGGCCTTGGCCGGATTTAAAGAGGAGTATGAAAGTTTGCGTGAGTTGATGGTTGTAGATCAGATGCGAATGCAAATGTCTAAACCCTTGCGAAACTTCTTAGGTGAGAATGGGGCTGAGAGATTGGATATTGTCACCAAGTTAGCCGAAAGATACGTTGAAGTCTATGGCGAGACTGGGGATACCAGTCCAACAGATCCGAGATCGAAAGATAAGGATCAAGGTAAGTCAAAGAAGAAGACCAAAGGTTCTGATGAACCAGTGAAACAGGTAAACTCTATAGAGAAGATCTCTAACGTCAACCAAGGTAAGAATAGCCCACCTAGTTCTCCAAAGAGGAAGTGGAGTGAACGATGGTGCAAATTCTGCAAGTCCAGCACTCACAATACGAGTGAGTGTAGGAGGAAGCCCAAGGACTTTCACTTTGCTTGTCTTGCAGAGGTTAGGGATAGACCTTGCAGGAAAGTGAAGACGGTTGATGGGAATGGAGAACCAGAGCGACCTCCAGTGGTTGAGGAAGTAGAAGTGAATGGGCAACAGGTGTTGTGCCTCTACGACACAGGATTGCAATTTTCATGTGTAATTGCATCCCACCTGACAGGCCCAGAGCAACTCACCGGGGAGATGACGGAGATACAGCCAGCCAGTAGGAGTGCTGTAGCGCTACGTTGCCCGATTGCCAATGTGGAGATTCGGAGCAAGTACGTTACTGGACGCATTCAGGCGGCAGTCGTACCGGATCCTCTCTATCCCCTAATTCTTGGCCGGAAGTACGTGTTTCTGGGTGAACCAGAACACCCTAGCATCCATAAGTCTAGGCAGGTCAGAGGTACAGAGGAAGAGGATCTCGAAAAGGTAAGTCTCCGAAATACTCACCCGGATGGAATGAGTAATGCTCGGAGCAAGGATGCGACGGAGTGTCCTTGTTCAGAACGGTTGCCCAAGAATAAAAACCCGTTAATTCAGGGTAAGTTCAACTCTGATAACCAGTCACAGTTAATTCAGACCGGATCAGAGACAAGGCAGAGGGATCGTAAGTTGGTTCCTGAGAGCTTCAGAGCTAATCTGCTGCGAACGGTACATGTCAGGTCCCCAACCGGACATCTGACTGTAGGGACAACCGGTAAATGTCTATCCCGGTACTATTGGTGGCCGGGAATGACAGGCGACGTGCGCAGGTATATTAGGTCTTGTCCTGAGGGCCGTAAATGCACACTTGAGAAACGGACGAAGACGAAGATATCCTTAGAGGTTGGAGACCGAGTTCTAGTACTCCTCCCAATCGAGGGGAACGAATTCGAAATCGGGTGGCAGGGCCCATTCCTAGTGGATAAAGTGGGGCTCCACAAGCACTATGGAGTGGTGATCCTGGGAAAGTCTTCTACTTTCCATTCCAGTCTCCTCATGCGCTATGAGGGGAAGCCCGATGATAAGTCTACCAGCCCAAGGGCGCAGAGATTCGCTGAAAGAACGGTTCGGGGTTCAGGTCAGGTAGCGGAAAGCCTGTCACACCATAGGCAGTCCTATATGTATGTGCAGGTACCTTCTTCGGTTCAGCCCGGTGCTCGGGGGAACATGACCGGCCAAAGGAACACCCGCAGTGCTAGCTACACTGAGAACCGTGGTCGGAAGAGGTGGGGTGTGTCAGAACAGACACAGACCCTTGGTCCCTCAATCCGACCGACTGCAATCCAGCTGGGTCCTCGAAAGGGGAAGCTGGAGTTGCAGAAGTCCAGTAAACTCTGGCAGGAACGATCGTTAAATCAGATCGAGACGGGAGCTCTGTTCCGCACGACACTGCGAGATGCCCGATCGCAGTAGCGGAGTAGGCGTTGATCACCCGTGATACTGAATAGCTTGTCACCCCACCTAATGTGGTAAAAGTATTCTATACAATATTGACGGGTTAGACTTCCTCACCCGCCATCCGGTCTCTAAGAAGAAAGAACGAACGACATAGACAGCTTCTGCGTAGAAGTGGAACGACGGGGTCGATCCTCTTAAAGTGGGGGCCTATGTGACGAAACGCGATTATCTGTCTTGGGTCGTCAAGATTCCGCACTATTTTGGCGCGTCATCAGGGACTTTCCCAGCTAAGAATAGACTGAGGGAAGCCGATGAAGGACTTACGATCTAGAATATTCTCGAAACACCGAAATTCGAGTAACCCGTGATGCTGGGTATCGCTCTAAATTCTCGTGCAGAGAGATCTAGAAACTCTAGGCGGGGAATGACGGTTTTCCCGAGAAAGTATCTTTTCTCGAGAAGCACTCGCTTCTAGTGCGCATTGAGTTGGCACGAAGCGGGAATGTGGCTAAATCAGTCATTCACTTACTGTCGTTGCCACAGAATAGACGCAGGCCGAATGTGAGCCGTTTTGTGTGCGTCTCCCCTCAACCATTATGCGGCTGACTGTTAGATCAAGGAAGCTGAGAAGCCCTTGAACAGTTCGGAGCTGTCTGGAGGTCTGGTTGTCCAATACAGGTAGATAATTGTTTAAATCATTTAACTTTGTACGTGTGTTCCACACGCCATTGTTCTAACCTCATTACCTATGCGGATGTCCTTGCATACTAATTAGCAACCCGATCGATAACGCAGTTGATGGCGAATCGTGTTTGTTTACCGTGTGCTCGCGAAACAGCTGTTAGAAACGCCGTATTGTGTTGTAGGCGATTTGGGTTCCAAATATGTGTAACATATTTTGACAATCGTTACATCCATTAGGTTGCTGTGTTAGAATAAAAACCTAGTTACTTGTGCCGGATGGAAACCTAGATTAGTCCAGTCAGTTGCTGAAGCCCGAAGAACGGTTAGAAAACCAGGTAAGTTGGTAGGTGGAGTTTCAGACAAAATTGTGCTTAGTTACTAAGTAAAGGAAGAACTTAGTTCTGTGCCACCAGGAATGATGTAACTATGGTGTAATAACTTAATAGTGAGTTCATTGTGTGGAACAGCGGATTTCTGTGTCAAGGTAAGTTGCTTTGGTGCTATATTTATATATATATATATATATGATGGGACATTGTGGGCATATATATTAGATCATGGCATGTGATACTTCCTGGAGTAAGTCCGAACGCCGAATAGGTCGTCGTGAGATAACACTGCGTGCCGTCGCGATATAAATGTGCGTTCAGAAATCTTGTCTCAGCTATCCTGTCTCTTTCGTACTGGCGCTAGTGCGAGTGAATGCTCAGGTGCTGGAAGTATGGAAGGATGCAAGGAGGCTGTATGAGACTGGGGAAATATAGAATATGGGGGGTGTGAAAGCAAGTTAGGAAAGTATGTGTTGGTAGGCCAAGCCAACGATGAAGTTCCATCCATGCCAAGGCTAACCCACTTGGGGAGGACAGAACTGGAAGATTTCCCTTGGAACATGTGGGGAACATGTATTCTCAAGAAGGCTTCTTGACTCTAAGGCAGAGTCTGATAAGAAGAGTTTGCTAGGGCAGGGGCAGGTGGTCCCACCAGCAAACAGGCTTGTGTACATAGTGGATGTAATCATGTCCTATTCTTATATCCCGAGGGATGGGATATTGATCCAGCTTATGTTTCTTAATGTACATTGATGATGTTAGGACCGAGTCTAGGGACTCTTTACCTATGTTTAGTTCGATTAACTTAGAACTATAATAACAGCCTTGTATCACTACTGACGTTAGCGACAACTGGTAGATGATTAGGGAGAGGTGAGACCAAAGATCAGACTCGTCATTCTGATTTCTTGCTCTGTTTGACGGGCTGTTCTGTGAGGCCAGCTGACATTTGTGAACCCATGCTGTACTACTCTCCATATAGAGATAATGCTTTAGTTATATGCATAACTAAGTAGCATGACTGAGGGTTGAGTAGTTATTGGTAGGATGCATGTGGACATATGTTTGGGCCAGTATACTCTCACCGGTCGCTCTTCCTTTTCAGGAGTTTGCCTGTTGAGGAACCAGTCAACTATAATGTTGTTGGCCGGAAACCACTTCGTGTGACAGAGCGAAGGGTTCAGTTCTTTACTTATCACGCCAGACTCAACCACATCAGGTACCCAAGTTGATTCACCATGAGTGAAGGTTGCCTCAAGACATACAACCTACCTGAAGGTGCCCGTGTGAGAAGTGTTGGTTTGTGATTGTTCTGATAAATAGACGACACTCTGTTTTGCTATGAACAGTTCAGCATGTTGAGTAATCATGCTCAACGACAGGGAACACCGGTCCGTCTAGTTTGACGGGGGTTCTGCCTAAACGCAGAAGTAACTGATCTTCAGACACTTGAATGGTTCTTTGGACAGCTCTAGTGGCAGGTCTTGAGAAGAACTTCACCAAGTAGTGACATGTGTCAAGGTAACCCGGTGGAAGGGACTATGGGATTATAGTCCAACCTGAATTGTTGCCGTGAAATAGATGTCTGATTCTATTAATGTACTGTTGCAGTATCAAGATTATCAACTGTGTTATCCAAGAACTCAGTAACATTTTAGTAGCCATATCTGATTCTACAAGCAGTGTGACTGTAGGAGACCATTGAATTGGTCTGTGACACTTTTCCATTCATGTTCCGGTGCTGTGATAAAGGGACCATTAAATTGGTCAATACCATAGCGGTTCTGCAGTAAGACTGTGTGAGGAGTGACAGACCATTAGCTTGGTCAGTGATTCGTTAAGTTCTTCGAAGTAACGACTACTTGGAGTCAAGTCCAGGAAGATTGTCTTCCAACTGGTATTGTTCGAGAAGTGTATTAACAGTGACTCTGTGGGAGTGATATAGATGCAGTTGGTCCAGTGAAGTGTGGTCCAGCAGTGACTCTAGTGTTGTGGATCCACGCTCTGGAGACAGAGTGGTCTCCAAGGTTCTAGTCATCTCACTGGAAGGAAGCCGGGTGAGTGGCGGACCGACTGGACGGGACATCTGCATCCAATCTACTTCTCAACTCGATGAAGATACCTACATCTCTGAGTCTATCTCTACTCTATCTTCTATTTGTGTAAATAGATTCTTCTATCAGGATGTTCATTTCAGTTCTATATTCTCAAGGGTAGAATAAACTTTATGTAAGTTGACTTGCTCTTTGTATAATGATTGAGTGTGGTCTCGGACGATGCCTCAGTGTTCTTTGTTCCACAGGTGTAGGTAGTTAGTGGGGGTCTAGAATCTGGAGGGGCTTGTAGACGTAATTAACTAATATGAGATCAACCACAGAGGAAAAAGGTGTATCTGCTCATCCAACCCCTGGGGCTAGAATACACGGGAGTGCCAGAGACACCTAGGGTGTGGTTCACTCTCGCTACCCAAGGTGAACTCGTCACAGCCATGTATCACAGCCATATATCGCAGTCATGTATTACAGCCATGTATCACAGCCATGTATTACAGCCATGTATCACAGTCATTATCATAGTCAAATATCACAGTTATGTATCACAGTTATGTATTACAGTAATGTATCACAGACATGTATCACAGCCATGTATCACAGCCATAAATCAGTCATGTATCACAGTCGTGTATCACTGTCATGTATCACTTCCATTTATGACAGCCATGTATCACTGTCATGTATCAAAGTCATGTATTATGTCATGTATCACAGTCATGTATCACATAAATGTTTAACAGACATGTTTTCAGACATGTATCACAGCCATGTATCACTGTCATGTATCACAGTCATGAATCACAGTTATGTATCACAGCCAAGCATCACTGCCATGTATCACTGTCATTAATCGCAGCCATGTATTACAGCCATGTATTACAGTCATGCATCATTGTCATGTATCACTGTCATGTATCAGAATCATGTATCACAGCCATGTGTAACAGTCATGTAATATAGCCATGTATCACAGTCAGGTATCACAGCCATGTATCACTGAGATGTATAACAGACATGTATCACAATCATGTATTACTGTCATGTATCACAGTTTTGTATCACATACATGAATAACTGACGCGTATCACCGTTTTATATCACAGTTATATATCACAGACATGTATAAAAGACATGTATAACAGTCAAGTATCACTGACATGTATCAGTCATGTATCACAGTCATTTATCATAGTCATGTATTACAGCTATTTATCACAGCCATATATCACAGTCATGTATCACAGTCATGTATCACAGTTATGCATCACAGCCATATATCACAGTTATTTATCACAGCCATGTATCACAGTCATGTATTACAGCCATATATAAAGCCATGCATCCACAGTCATGTATCACAGTCATATATCACTGTCGCGAAATCACTGTAAATTAACAATCAGATGATACAGATAACAAAGACAGTCTGATTCGCAGCTACATGTTGTTTATTCCTGGAGGGTTGAGATCAAAGCGGTACAGCCGTCTTTGAGAGTTCCCCACAAGACAGAAAATTGTAGGTATGTTGTTGTGGCCCGATCGGGAGAATGCAAGAAACGCTCCCTTGTTGTGGTTGTCAAAACAAGGGAGACAACTTTTGCATTGGTTGAACAAGAGGGAGAGAATAATTCTGAAAAGAGTTAGTTGCCCTTGAGGACACCTGTGTTGACATCAAAGGAACGTCACTAAAACAATCCAAGGCTGTTTGACAAAAACATGACTTGTTTACAGTTAGTGTAGACAAGAAAGTTGACCTGGGTTGACGTGTTTCGTTACCGCAGTTATGAATTCGGAGAGCATCTACCGTGTTTAGATTTACTTAAAGTTAAATAACATGTGTCTTTATGGCAAATTGTAGAGGCCATCCAGGAGTAATGCGGTGTTTCATAAGGTAGTCCCTATAGTGTATTTAGGCATAATTAATATAGGCAGTAGCCTTGTTAAAACTAGCTATGGTAGGGTGATAACTAGCTCTGCTAGTGAGAATCGTGTAGTGGGGTGATATTTGGAGAGATTAAGGATGGGTTGGGAGATGGAGGAAATGTCCAATAGTGGGATCTTCCAGTGGGGTGCCTACTGGGGTTCTGCACTCTGTCTATTGGTCTTTCCTTGTCTTAACCTGATTCATATTGAGGTGATGAGCCACTCTGATCCATGACAGAGTTTAGTTTGCTGATAAATATCTGAGCGAGGCCGTAGGCCTACACTTAGCTAGTAGGGATCAGTATCAGGCGGCCTTCACCAGATGTGTGCTTTTTCTCTAACAGATTCCCCAACAGTTACGAGGAAGCTCTACACTGGGTTTGATGGAGTTCTCTGAGTAAGAAGAATATCAAATGAACATTCACTTTATTTTATAAGATGAATAAATACACAGAGGAAAGTGTAGTGTTATAGATCACGGAGAGTCTGAACATAACTGAAGGTAACTGTGATATAAAAAGTCAAGGCTCCTGGCAAAAATGTATACTTTATTAGTCCAGGTATAAAAACGTATACAGTAAGTTGAAACACTTCTAGCTAAGTTGAATGCTGAGTTGGGACTCCCTATGTTTATCCTCGACGTCACGCGTGAGCTTCCCTAACCACTCGTTCAATTGTGCTCACGCGTGCATCATTCATTTCCCAAACCCTTTTCTATTTCACACCAACTATCTCCCAAACTACTAACAGAGATGGTGCTCTGTTATATTCCTCCCTTTCTTTAAAAAGACTTTCCTTGAAAAGTCTTAATTCCCAACCTCTTATTCTAATTATGCTTTCCCTCAGTAAAACCTTAACCCCAATATTATTTCTCTAACCCATCTTAAACTAACCCTCTCTTAACCAATGAACTTTATTTCTATTCCTTCGAGTCCAATACTCCACTTGTCTCTTATAGCTAGCCGCTATGTTCTGTGATACTTCTTCTTCGTTTCTGAGCCTACAAAGTTTCATTTAAAAAAACACAGTTCATAAAGATATTTTAATTCATAATTACAATTTTTCATAAAAATCGTTGGTATATACTTTGCGTTATGTAACTTCTCATTTTCTCTCAACATCAACAACACACACAGGATAGACAGAAAAGATGGGGTGCGCACCCAGTTATGAAGATATAAAGAAGTAGTCAAAAAACAATCACATTTACCTCCCTTGCAAACGCAAAAACGTTTACAAATAAAAGTTTTTCAAAAACACATCTTGTGATCTATGAACACATATCTCTGTTTGTTATAAATTAAGTCGATCTAAAATTTCTTCCATATACTCAATATTTGTACTGCCATCCACACCCATGACTATATTTCACCTGTCTCATGTCCCATCATGAAACCATTAACAATGTTCATTTTCCATGAACATATTTTAAATTAATTAACGCTGTTTATCACAGCTCCTATATTTACCCCCTCACATCCCATGATAAGCATCCCTGTTCATGGGCGTATCTAACCATATGTTCTGCTATCTACAGCCCCATTAATATCCCTTTCCAGCTCCTCACCTTTACCTTGCCGCCATAGACGTCTGTCACGTCAATCTCTGCCTCCCCAATATGGCATCCAATCCATATACTTTCAATCAATGCTGACCTAATGCAGCTTCTATTTTAACTCCCTAGAACTATTATTTGTGTAGGATCCATCAATCCACCATAAAACCCCGTCGTCTAAGTATGGCAAATGTTTCCAAACACTATGTAATTAACCTCCCCTATTATCACTAACTTCACACCAGCACCAGACCTATATTCTTGGCACTCGTGTTTTCCAGAACTTATTACTCACAACGAGAATGTGTCTCTCTTGGTAGTCTAGAATTGTTTGTCAACCCTTTTCTGTTTTTTAAATAAGACCCCGTCTTCATTCTAAACAAAACAATAATGATTGTGAACACAACTTTTAACAATTTTCACTTATTTGTAAACAAGGGTAATTACCAACAATATGTAAGACAATTCAAGTAAAATCATAATTCATGAGCCAACTAAAACGAAGTCAAAACAGGATATCCTACCCCCCAACGTTTTAAAAACAATTTTCTTTCCCCACATATTAAATAAAGGTAATCAACAAATTCAAAGAAAGAATATTATTCAAAATAATATGACACATATGATGACACAAAATAATCCATTTTTTAAAATATCTCCTATCCATTATTAGTCACTTTTATGGACTAATAATACATTATTTATCTATTAAGAAAACTAAACAAGTCAAACCTCAAAATCAAACGTCAATAAAAATACATCTTCAAGACCAGACGAGAATTTACATCCATATTACGCAGCTAATTATCAAAATACACAACATCTTGTCTACTCCTCAAGACCACTCACCACAACTATTAATTAAACTATTTGTCAATCTGTTTCTATAATTCCTCTGTAATTCACAGCAACCGTATTTCATCAACTATTAATTTCCTCTTTAAAGCACACAATTTTCATCCTGCCATCTGCAGCACTTCCTATCAGTTTATATACTATGTCTCAATTTCTTCAATAATTCTAAATTTTTCTGTATACGTGCCATCTCCACATCAATGTCTTCATCCTCCCTAGGGAAACATTTTCCTTCATGCTACTACTCTATTAGATTCTGAATTTTCGTCCATTTCTTCTTCTTCTTCATCTGTATGTCTGTTGCTAGCAACCGCTAATTTTTTCCTTTCTATAGCCAATCTAATCTGTCTATCATGGTTTCTTAACGATCTTTCGAGTAGTGGCAAATCTTCATCGCTTGGTGAATTGTCTCTAATTCTTCTCTGTCTTTTAATTTCTCTATTTCTCTGTTTATCAATTCGCCTTTTCACTACTTGTCTGGTATTTTTAAATGGAGCGATTACCTCTTCCTCCATAGATTCAATACTATCATGACAACCATCATACGCATTCCTCTCTTCTTTCATCAACGTTTTCGGTATTGTCTGTTCATAAGTATCATCGTAAACTGGTGTTGTTATTAATTGACTTTGTACCGGATCTTTTCCAAAATCTGGGGGTATTGTAGCTCTTCTGACGAATTGTCCATCTGAATATAAGTCGTCTGAATAATAATAATAATAATAATAATTATTATTATTGTTTCTCTTATCTTCATTATCTCTTCTTAAGTGCTCTACGTGTGCCCTTGCTACATGTCCTGTGATTTGGTTCTTTATAATGTATGATACAGTACCTAACCTTTCTAAAATATAATACCCTGGAATCCAATGAGCATCAAATTTAGAGTTTCTTCAATGCTTTTTGTAATAAACTCTATCACCTTCTTTAAATTCCTGTAATTGTGTATTTTTGTTTGCGTACCTTTTTTGTTTTTCTCTGGCTTTAATTATATTGTTTCTTAACCTTACATGCGCTTTATGCATTTCTTGTATAATAACTTCTTGAAAATTCTCTCCCATATATTTACGTCTTGGTTTTAAGAGATTGTCAATTGGTAGTATAGGCTCTCTTCCGTGTAATAAGTAGAATGGTGAAAACCCTGTGCCCTCATTTTGATTTGTGCGTATCGCGCTTAGTGCAGGTCCCAAGAAAAGGTCCCAATCTTTTTCATGTTCATCGACAATTTTTGCTATAATGTTATACAATGTTCGATGTTGTCTCTCATTCTTAGCATTTGAAGAAGGTCTATAATACGAAGTTTTTATATGGTTTATATTCAAATCTTGTAATAACTTCTCAAACTTCTTGTTCACAAACTCCTTACCATTATCCGTGAGTACGATCTGTGGGCAACTAAATCTTGGTATGAACTCCTGTAGAAAAATATTAATGACGGTATCTGCTGTTTTATCCGGAATCGCATAAATGTTTGGCCATAGACTATAGCAATCCACGACATGAAGTAGATATACATTCCCCGATAGTGTTCTAGGGTGAGGACCTGATATATCTAAGCTCACTTTCTGCATTGGAAATTGGGGAATGTCGGTATCTTGTAAGGGACATTTGATTGTTTTCATATTTCTTAACCTACACTTTTCACACGTATCGATATATTTACAAGCAGTTTTAAATAAGTTCGGCCAATAATATTTATTCGTGAGTGCTTTTACTAACTTATCACGACCGAGATGACCATTCTCATCATGATATGCCTTTAGAATCTCACTTTCCAAATGTTTTGGAATGTATTTCCTTAACTGTTCGTTTCTTTCATTCACGTAATATAACTGATCATCATCTTGCAAGATTAAATAATTTTTCTTATAACTGTTCTCACCCGTTTCGTTCAATTTCTGTTTTATTTCCACAACTTTCGGATCTAATTCTTGTTCTTCTTTCATATTAAATTGCATTAAATGTGGGTCTTCTGCTCTAGGTTCAGATTCTTGATCCGGCGGTAAACTCCCAAAATCTTCTCTATTTATTGTGGCAGAATCTAATATATTTACTTACCAGTTTCGGTCGTCTATTTCGGGTTCACCCTCATCCTCAGTGTTTCCTGATGTCTCTGGATACGGGATTCTGGATAATAAATCTGCACAGGTGTTGTTCCTACCTGCCACGTACTCTATCTTTGCGTTATACCCCTGTAAATTCAACGCCCATGTCTGTATTTTTCTGTTCTGCACTGGAGCTTCTAGTAAAGATTTTAAAGGCATGTGGTCAGTTCTAATAATGAAATTGGCGTTATGTAAAAAATAATTAATTTTCTGAAGAGCATAGTGGATAAGGTATGCCTCTTTTTCTATAGTCTACCAT
Organism: Cepaea hortensis; assembly: GCA_963921405.1. Lineage (NCBI taxonomy): Eukaryota > Metazoa > Mollusca > Gastropoda > Stylommatophora > Helicidae > Cepaea > Cepaea hortensis. Next base: position 84,543 of record CAWUFQ010000423.1, read on the forward strand.
TTACGCTGAGATTTACTAAGTTTGTGTGACAAACAATAAATTGGTCTTTCATTTTTAACTCCTGGTATTCCTGACCTTTGTCCTTCATATGGTTGTGCTAAACATGCTCCTATTGCATTATCTGAAGCATCTGTATACAAAATTAACTGTTTATCCAAATCTGGATGTGTCAATAGTGGCACTACTGTTAAGCTATTTTTTAAAAACTCAAATGCTCTTTGACACTCATCATTCCACTTAAATCTAGCGTATTTGCCAGTCAGGTTAGTGATGGGCTCTGCTATTTTTAAGAAACCTGGAATGAAACGACGATAGTACCCACATGTACCGATAAAAGCACGAACTTCTTTTATGTTGGTTGGAGGAGGCAATTCTTTAATAGCTTTTACTTTATCCTGATCTGGTTTAATTCCTTCTCTATCAATAATGTATCCCAGGTACTTAGTTTCTGTTTTTAGAAATTCACATTTACTGAGTTTCAGTTTAACATCATGTATTCTTAATCTGTCAAATACTAATTTTACATGTTTCAGATGGTCCTGTACGTCTTCTGTTGTGTAGATCAAAATGTCATCTATGTATGCTAATGCAAACTTTTGCATGCCTTCTAATACTTGATTTATTAATAGCATATAGTGAGAAGGAGCAGTTTTGACCCCAAAAGGCATTCGTAAGAATTCGTAAGACCCTGCATGTGTACAAAAAGCACTTTTCTTTTGGGCATCTGGGGACATAGGTATGCACCAAAATCCTGATCTTGCATCCCATGTAGTGAAGAAGGTAGACCCATTAAGTAACCCTAAAATATCGTCGATTACCGGCAATGGGTAAGCTACATTCTTAGTGATTTTGTTTAACGCCCTGTAGTCGCAACAGAATCGGTGTGAACCATCGGCCTTGGTCACTATAACTATCGGAGATGACCACTCAGACTTTGATCTTGTTATTATTCCCGCTTTTAGCATATCTTCTATTGCCTTTTCGACAATTTCTCTATTCCTTAAGGGAGTTCTATACGGTTTCAAACTAATTGGTGGATGACTTCCATTATCTATTTCCATAGTAACTGTTTTTGTTTTCGCCAATTCTAAGTCGTTAATTGCAAAAACATCTTGATTCTCTTTTATAAGATTTTCTAATATTTCCTTATTCTCTGGTGGAACTTTTAACTGTGCTAATAATTCTTGTTCTCTTTTTTTTTCTCTACTGAATATATTTGAGATGTATGTTTCCTGAATGGATGGATCAATTCATCATTCCGCATGTTCCATCTTCTTCCGCGTCTATGTCTGTTATTAATTCTTTCCCTAGAAGTTTCTGAATAATTTACTCTCGACCTTTCTACTCTATCTGTTGCCAATACGCTGTTAGTATCATGTTCTACTTTGGCTATTACACATCCTCTGTACAATTTAATTTCCCTACCTGTGTTGTTAATGATCATTACTGGAAAAGTTAAGTGTTTATCTAATGTCATTATTCCATCTGGAACTTCTAGACCAGGCTCATCTATTATCTCCCTTTGTAACTCTGTTATTCTAACTGTATGTCCTACTAAATAATACGGATTTCTTTTCACTTTCGCCTGTATCATATTAACCGTTTGTGGTTTTAAAGTCGTGGACATTGTAACTGTAACCAGTGCTGATATGTGCATGTCCTCTTCTAAATCTACATCCACGCCCTTGAATCTTAATTTGTGCAGATCAAAAAAAAAAAGTCTTACACCATTTTTTAGTAAGAAATCTCTACCTATAAGCATGTTACTATTTAACTCTTTCACTACATGAAAAAGATGTCTTACGTTGATTCCTCCTAATTTGAGATTTATCATTGTTTGACCAACTACTTGTAAATTTTGTCCTGTAACAGAGTGAAGATTGTCATGACTCCTGAATATGTTGCAATTTTTCATTATTTTGTATAGAAAATTTTCTTTGATTACACTAACCTAAGCTCCCGAATCAATTAATGTACGAATTCTATATTTCCCTATTTCTATTATGCATGAACTGGGGTCCGTTTTATTTACTGAAAATTGTTTGATTTCAGCCAGTTGAGAGCACTTTCTACTCGTCCTGCTATACTTGTCATTAAAATATTCTTTAAATCTTGGGACCTTGTTATCTTCCCTCCTACCTCAGGTCCTATTCAATAGGTGGGATTCCAGTTTTTCTGTGTTCTTGGCCTTGTAAAATTCCTCTGTCTACCTTCAAAATTCGTATTTGATCTGTTATTGACATTTCTATTTTCTGTATTCGCCTGAACACGCCTGTTACCACAGAACTTAAAAATGTGTCCACGTTGACCACAACCCCAACAGACTATATTTGTATTACTTACCGTTTCTCTTATAGGATTTCTCATTTGTCTTCTTCTATCATAATCATTTTCATTGCTTCCCTGCAACGTCTGTATTCCTCCTCTTCTATTCCATCTGAACCTTGTTTGTCCGACCTCCATGGGCTCTTCGATCCTTTCCTCTCGACTAGTTCCTATATCTCGTCCTACTCTCAATCTAAATCTTCTTCTCAAATTCTCTTCCTGTACAGCTATATCCACAGCTTGTGATAACCTCTCAGGGTTTTCTCTCATTAATTTAAATTTCAGTCCATCTGACTTTATACCATCTACAAAATTCCCGACCAACATTCTTTCCACCTCCTCCCCTCGTACGTTCTGTCCCAGGAATGCTTCCTCAGCTAGGTTGATCAATCTATCACTAAATAATTGTACAGTTTCTCCAGTGTTTTTCTTGGATTGTCTTAACACTGAAAACGCATGCTGACGATCTGTGATTTCAGCATACTTGTGGGCTAAGTCATCCTTGAACTGCTCCCATGTCTCATCTACCCTAGCTTCTAATTTTCTTCTGATATGATCAGAAACCGGTGCTACAGTGGCCTGGTAAGCAATTTTCATCTTCTCTTCATCCGTTGCCGCCACCAAGAATGCATGCTTCTCTACCGAAGTTATCCATTTCTTAAAATCTTTCGCCTGTCCACTAATTTTTTCAATCTCTGTCCCTATTCCTTGTTGTTTTATTGCTGTGTTAAGTATGCTTATTGCCGTGTCTACTCCAGTCAAAACCTGTGTTAACGAAACCTGTTCCTCTGCCATGTTGAAATATGCTGAAATATTTTACTGTACAATTTATAAAACCAAATTGACAATTATAATTAGTAAATATCAATATACCACTATATTTAAATTATAGGAGGAACGCAAGTAATTGTTCTTCTTTTAAAGATCAAGTGTTCCAGTAGATTAATCAATCCTATCTAACACACCAGATTATGTGATATTAGTTAAATCTTACATTAATTTAATTACCAGTTATGGCTGAAATACCTCTTCCACGGGTCCAACGGAGAAGTAAGTCCACATATGCTGACTGATGATTGTACTTGACAGTTGTAGGCTTTGTATTTAAAAAAAACGAGCGTGTCGTGTTTCTCTATTCTACCATAACGAAAGGAGAACTTCTGAACTCTTGATTTCACCCATAGTCGGGCACCCCAGACTTATGGCTTCTTTTCACCCGAAAAAGGGCACTTCTGGACGACTTCACCCGAAAAAAGGCACGTCTGGAAACGGCTCTAGCTTAATGAAGCGATTTAAATAGGGTCCCTTCTTCAGCAGGACGGCAACCCAGTTTGCCCACCCACTTCCGAAGGTTCCACATTAACGTTATCGCTTTGCTTAAGTAACATTTTGATAAGCCAGAGTTCAAGATAGCTGCATTTATGACCAAGCTCGAATGGAGTTGATTTTCTCAAGTAGTAGAGTTTCCTCAATCGGAGCCAACGATCGAAAACGAATGAGCAAATGGCTTGGTTCAGTATAAGCGTTGACCACCAACCTTTTGTAATTAAGGATGAACTCTTCACAACTCCTGACTTCACTTCAGGCAACCAAGGTCAAATTCAATGACTTGAGGACAATAACGGCTCCTGACTTCACTTCAGGCGACCAAGGTCAAATTCAATGACTTGAGGACAATAACGGTTCCTGTAAAACGACATTTCAAGGCAGCATATTGACGTTCCAAAAACAACGGCCAGGTGCCCAAGGCTGGACAATGACGATGGCAGCTCTGTTCCAAACTCAGAATATTATATTTCGTGTGACGGTTTCAACGAACATCAGCTCCATCAGAAAGATTTGCAGATTCTATTTTGTTGGCTTCTCAATAATACACGACTTCAAGTTTCCGTGGCCTTTGATAATTTCTACCTTCCAGAAATCCATTGTTCTGTTTTGTGATGATGACTTCTATGATCGCTTGTGGCCGCGACAGCTCAAATCAGGATCCTGGTATACTGGCAGCATTTCAGACTGTTATAGATCACGAAGAGTCTGAACATAACTGAAGGTAACTGTGATATAAAAAGTCAAGGCTCCGGGCAAAAATGTATACTTGTCCGTTTATTAGTCCAGGTATAAAAACGTATACAGTAAGTTGAAACACTTCTAGCTAAGTTGAATGCTGAGTTGGGACTCCCTATGTTTATCCTCGACGTCACGCGTGAGCTTCCCTAACCACTCGTTCAATTGTGCTCACGCGTGCATCATTCATTTCCCAAACCCTTTTCTATTTCACACCAACTATCTCCCAAACTACTAACAGAGATGGTGCTCTGTTATAGTAGTCAGCACTGTTTATACTGGGCCTAGGATACAGAGGGTTCATACGAACCTGGCTCAGTGAGGAAAACATTATAAACGATTCTTTTGAAATAGGGATTCACCCAGGTTGGGTGATACTCGTTTCTTCACCACATACCACTGAACATTAGTGAGTAGAAAAGAACATTGAACATGGCGTTCTCGTGGAATAATTTAGTAGTTTTTACGGTACAGAGATCCGTACTTATCTGAGTCAGAGGGACCTTAGACTTTACCGTGAGTGACAGATCCATGATTAATGTTAAACGATAACTATTTTCGAAGGATCATGCATCTAGTCGACCCAGTAGATACCGGAGAAAGTCAATGTCTGGAAGAAGAGACGCATCAATGGGTGAGGTCTTCATGTGCTAAGCTATCATGCTGTGGCGTACCCTTGCTATGATGATGATATGACTTGACTCCTGATCACTGGTCTGATTCTACGTACACATTAGCACATTCGACACACATTCTACACATTACACACACACACTTCTCACACACATACTCTTTGCTTTAATAAATTATTTGTTGTATTTATTTGTTAAAGCTAGAGTTGTTGAGTATGTTGTGTTGGGGAAGAATGAGAGGGGGCATGATCCAGGGGTGGGTGTGAGTAAAAAAGGGGTGTCTACAGACTGAAGGAGTTTTGTGGAAGGATTCTGGTGGTTTCTCTAGGATAATAATATTGGGTTAATAAAAATGTGGGTGTTGATTCCCCTCACTCCAAGGACGACACTAAAGTAATAAAGGATTACTACGACAATCACAATAATGTATCACAGTTATTATCACAGTCATGTATCACAGCCATGTATCACAGACATGTATCACAGACATGTATCAGTCATGTATTACAGTCATGTATCACAGTCATGTATTACAGTCATGTGTCACTGTCATGTAGCATTGTCATGTATTACATTCATGTATCACAGCCATCTATCACAGTTATGTATCATAGCCATATATCACTGACATGTATGACTGTCATGTATCACAGCCATGTATCACAGAATGTATAACAGGTAGGTATCACAGCCATGTATCACTGACATGGATCACTGTCAAATATAACAGCCATGTATCATATACATGTATAACAGTCATGTATGACATTCGTGATCCACAGTCATGTATCACTGTCATTGTCCAACGTCTTACATACACACAGGTATTCAAATCCTTCATACGCACTCAAGAAAACATCAGCCGTGAGTATGGCAGATACGTTTTAATTCAGGAAATCCTGACCATCGTCACAATATACACACAAGGCAGTGAAAATATTATATACAACTTGCCGCCTTACAAACGCTTATAGCACTCAGCCAAATATACAAGCCCTGCACACAACTACTCGCTATCTTCAACTAGCACTCCCGCACAAGTTATACACTCGTTCCAGAACACACAACGATCTTTCCCCTAAAACAGTCTGAGTCCCGTCTGACGCTTCCAAACTGGTCAGTCCGTCTTGTGGTACTGGACCACGTGCATCTCGTGACAACTCTGGCTGTCTCAACAGTCACGTAGTGTGTTAGTCCGCCCGTGTTGTGTTGGGTCGTGCCGTTCAGTCAGTTCAGGACAGCGTCCCGTGAACTTATGTCCCTTATACCACTAGGTCTTTTCCTGTCGGTGTCCTGTTGATGACATCCCCACCGATGTCCTGTCTCTAATCTCTCTACTGTCCTGCAAAGGTCCTGTCTTATGACTTCCCTATGTCCTTATCCATGTCCTGTCTATCGTCCTTTCTATAGTCCTTGACTCTATTCTGTCACTTGTCCTCTCTATGTCCTGTCCCTCTTCCCTCAACACTCTGACAGTCATGTATCGCTGTGATATATTACAGGTATGTATTACAGACATGTATAGCTGATATGTATCGCTGCCATGTATCACAGTCATGTATCACAGTCATGTATCACAGTCATTTATCACAGACATAAATCACTGTAATGTATCACTGGCATCTATTGCTGTCATGTATCACAGCCATATATCATATTTTTGTATCACAGCCATGTATCACTGACATGTATCACTGTCATGTATCACAGCCATGTATCACAGAATGTATAACAGGTATGTATCACAGCCATGTATCACACTCATGTATTACAGTCATGTAACACAGTAATATATCGATGTCATATATCACTTTAATGTATCACAGACATGAATAACGGACTTGTATCACAGACGTGTATTACAGCCATTTATCACTGCCATGTATCAAATCTTGTATCACTGTCATGTATCACTGTCATGTAACATTGTCATGTATTACAGTCATGTATTAAAGCCATATTTAACATTTATGTATCACAACCATGTATCACTGACGTGTATCACTGTCATGTATCACAGCCATGTGCCACAGACATGTATTACAGGCATGTACCATAGCCATGTATGACTGGTATTATCACAGCCATGCATCACTGGCATGTATCACATACATGTATAACTGTCATGTATCACAGTCATGTATCACAGTCATGTATAACTGTCATGTGTCACAGTTATGTATTATAGATATGTATAACAGACATGTATCACAGACATATATCAGTGTCATGTATCACAGTCATGTATCACAGACATGTATTACAGCCATGTATCACAGTCATGTATAACAGTCATGTATAACAGACATGTATTACAGCCATGTATCACAGTCATGTATAACAGTCATGTATAACAGACATGTATCACAGTCATGTATCACAGTCATGTATAACTGTCATGTGTCACAGTTATGTATTATAGATATGTATAACAGACATGTATCACAGACATATATCAGTGTCATGTATCACAGTCATGTATCACAGACATGTATTACAGCCATGTATCACAGCTATGTATCACAGCAATGTATCACAGACATATATCACAGACATGTATCACAGCTATTATCACAGTCATGTATCACAGACATTATAACAGACATGTATCACTGTCAAGTATCACTATCTTGTATCACAATTATGTATCACAGACATGGTTCACAGTCATGTATCACAGACATGTATCACTGCCATCCTCTGCTTCACTTGCTTAGTTTTCCCAACATATAACCCTTCCACCTATTATGTTGATAGTCAATAAATTATACGTGTTTCGAGCCTGCGATTGTATTGCGTGATTTAATTGATGTCAGTGCTTTTGTATTTTAGTTTCTTCTATGTCCTCGGTATTCTCAACATTCTTTTCAAAAGCCACATGTCCATATCTACTGCTTCCAACATCTTCACTAGTTCATTATTCATTGTCCACAAGTGGTATCAAGGCTAAGATCGGATCAAGGCATACAATACTTTGCAGAAAACGGATATATGTGCTCGCTTGCTGTTTGTGTTTTTCATGAGGTTACTCATTCTCACAATGATTTTTTTCTTTAGTCAGACACTTCTTTTCTCTACCTATGTGTCTAATCTCGCATCTTAGTTATTTACATACGGCAAGAACTGAATTATGTTTACACAGGTAACATATGCACACACATAAAGAGTCCTATAGCAATGTCCTTCTGTGAGTGTGTGAAGTGGTAGGACCATCACACCTGTTGAGCCCTGAGTTCAGGGGGGATGGGGGGCAGGGCAAACAGGGGGGCCAGTCTTTCTCACTTGTAGCGAACGAGAAGAGCTGAGGTCGAACCTTTGCAGTTGTCAGGCCATAACATCGCAAACTCGTCAATCATTCAACGTTTGTGAACTTACGCTATTACAGTTATCGCGACAAATGCGGTTCGTATATATGAGAATTGCTGGGCGTGGGTATCCCTTATCAAAGGAGAAGTAAGGTGCCTCCTTCCTCCGTCGGAGCAGACTGTCAGCTCTGAGCTGTGAGCCACTTAGCTGAGTAGTAAACAAATCTTGCGGTAAGGAAAATAGCTGCATTTCAGGTAGCATTAAAGGAAAGAATGCCGTAACAGCTAGATTATCTATAAATGGAAAGATAGTCTAGTTTCCTTAAAACGAGAGATTTAATGTGAATACAAACTCAAGATAGTTTATTAAAATTAAATATCCAGTGCCGTGACGTAATGATCGCCTCCATGAACACCTCCTCCGAAAAGACACTACGTCTAAATATACTGGTGTGTAATAATTAGAGGATTTTGTTAGGCGAAGTAGCATAAACCCTGCTACCCCTATCTAGATTCAGAATTATACATTGATACATGCATATAATGAGTTCACTATTAAGCTAGAGCAACCTGGTTTACCATTTATTAGGGTAATATGGGAATGATGGAGCGTCTATTTTTTTTTTCTAAAGGGTGTTTTCTTTCTCTATCAACTGGAAAAATAACAAGTGCTGCCACCAGGCTCGATAAGACGTGTGTAATACACAAGAACATACAGCTACATGAGAAATAAATTTACTTCCTACAGGAAAACCAAAAGTTAATATGGTTTAGTAAGAATTAACTCTTATGTGGGTGTATGAATGGGTTCCTGTTAGCTGAACTGGACTCAAGTAGAGGGGTACCGCACCAGATGACCTGATGACGGAAAGACATTTTATTCCAGTCTCCGCAACATTCCCAGGAGGCAGGTATCATTGAGTGTAATATCATATACACAAAATGATATTAAGGTAGCTGAGAAATAGCATGGGAGGCAAGGTCATGTCAGGTTTAATTGGGCAGAAGCAGAGTACTCTTGGAGTTATATGCTTATTTTCTAGGTCCTATTTTTCTTGTGAGAATGACATCTGAAACTCACAAGCATCTACGAGTGTTGTATGGCTCAAATAGAACTTGCATCAATCTCTAGTTGTGAAAATCGCCTTTTCTGGTGAGATTGCCAACTGAAACCTACTAGCATCCATGAGGGTTATGTAACAAGAATATCTACAACTTGCATCAACTTCTAGTTGTGGAAATGACCAACTGAACATACTCGCCTCAGCTAGTAAAGATTTATTACAGTAAATATCTACATCAAGGTTTGGTAAACATGAACAGGTACCAGTGAACTTATTTAGACTGTGTACATGTCAAGTTCAGATAACCATGCCTCATAGGATTTCCAGGATTGCAAGATGAAGTGCTTTACTATGGTTCCAAGATACCAAGATATCTGAATAGCAAAGTTCGAATTGTGCGAGCTATTGTCAACGGAATGTGGGCTAGTTCTAAGGACTGTGATCTCTAATATATATATATATATGTATATATATATATATATATATATATATATATATATATATATATATATATATATATATATATATATATATATATATATATATATAGGACAGTGCTATATTATTTTCTAGATGAACTTTCTCACCTAATATCAAGGGACAACATATCAGAACGAAACAAACGGAAACTGGACACAATTCAGAATCAGGCGCTAGGTATCATAGTAGGAACAGGCAAATATACATCTAGGGAAGCCCTGGAAGTAGCACTCGGGATCCCGCCGCTTCAGATGAGAAGAAAACAGCTGACGTACAACTACTGGGTGAAGGCGACACAAGACGAGACACACCCAGCATTCCAGGCATTCGAAGACAACACAAGCAAATGGGGAGGAATACCCATTCAAAAAACCCAGACACCAGCAGGGTGGACAGCATCACAGGAAATGCACGCGTATGAGGAATTAAAGACAACACTGATGCAAACAAGAATCTACAAACCAAAACTGCCCCGATGGGAACTCCAACTTCCATTCACGGATACAACCCTCACCAGCCAAATACACAAATCAACAGAGGATACGGCAGCGAAAAACATCACGGAAGAATACTTAAGACAACTAAGAATGGACAGCCTAACTATCTACACAGACGGATCAAAGAACGAAAAGGGAGAAGTCGGGGCAGGAGTGGCGATCCCCTACTATAACGTAACAAAATACTTCAAATTAACTGACAACACAGCGGTATACACGGCAGAGGGGGGTACGGGGTGTCAGGCATTGGTAGCACCTTTGGTAAGGATGGCTCTCATGTCCTTTCAGGACCCATCCCCCACTGGTCCAAGTCTGACACCCAGCTCGTGCCTGTGGCTCCTAGTAGCTGTCAGCATGCGACAGCGGCCACCCCCCGGGCAACAGCTGTGAGAGGCTGGCTAAACCAGGCATGGGTATCCGATTTGGTGTCAAACCAAGAGGTAAACTAGAGTATGCCTACCCAGCATGTGAAGACAGGATTCCGCAGACTGCGCGGAAGAAATCATTCCTGATTCAACGGGCAAGACGGCGTTTACCTGCAAAGCGTTGTGGAACGTAATGAGCACGGCAAGGCACGTAGAGCGCCCTGGTCATCCACTGCACCTGTATTCGTCTCCAATCGTCTCGACTTGTCTTGCCACTGGACTCAGATGGACTCAGGCGAGAGAGTGAGGTCGACGAATTGCGCAACTCTTCCTCACTTTAATCCAAGTCATCGCGCAAGTCATTCTTCATCCAATGTCACATATCACCTTCAAGCCCTGTGGCGATGGGCGAGCGGCAAAGCGGCAGGCGTGGGTACGCTGGCAGCCGTAGTCGCAGACCTGCACACAGGCGGCTCAGGCCATATGGTCGTCTTCTACTGACCGGAGCAGCAGTGGGATTCGGCAGCCCCCTGAGCGACTGAGCAGCCCTCTATAGGAACACACTGCTCACCTCCATAGCATGAGGAAGGGGCTAGAAAAGGTGCCCTAAACATTGTCTGCTCCATCACTACCTAACCAGCTAGCCGCGGTTGGTGGGTACCCTTAACTGCGGTCGACATACAAAGAAAGATAAAACAAGCAAAGCTAAAAGAGTAAACCATATTCCCTTAACAATTGGAACTTGGAATGTTCGCACCCTACTTGACAGAGACGGCGCGTCGGGTCCAGAGAGACGAACAGCACTGATTGGGAGAGAGCTGGGCAGGTACAACATCGACATTGCAGCCTTGAGCGAGACACGACTTGCAGAAGAAGGCCAAATCTGTGAAATTGGTGCCGGCTACACATTTTTCTGGAGTGGAAGGAAAAGCGAGGAAAGACGCCAATCCGGTGTGGGATTTGCCATTAAGTCGGCCCTGGTCGGCAAATTAGCTGGATTTCCAAAGGCTATAAACGACAGGCTCATGACCATGAAGTTGCCTCTGCTGAATGGAAGGAAGCACGCAACCATTGTGAGTGTCTACGCACCAACTATGACCAATGAAGATGATGTCAAGAACAAGTTCTATGAGGACCTGCACAATGTATTAACATCTGTTCCCAAAGGAGACAAACTTATACTCCTTGGGGATTTCAATGCCAGAGTAGGCACGGACACCACCTCTTGGAGTGGCATTATTGGAAAGCATGGAGTCGGAAATTGTAACAGCAATGGACTCCGCCTCCTTCAGACATGTGCCGAACATGATCTCCTGATTACGAACACAATTGTCCGTCTCCCCATGAGAAATAGGACATCGTGGATGCACCCTCGCTCGAAACACTGGCACCTCATTGACTATGTCATCGTCAGGAGGAGTGACAGACAAGACGTTCGAGTGACAAAATCCATGCGTGGTGCCGAATGTTGGACAGACCATCGTCTCATTGTCTCGAAAATGAACATCCACATCAGGCCACCACGGCGTCCTCAGGGGGCGAAAATACAAACAAAGCTAAATGTCACCCACCTAAACAGCAAGAAAATGCAGCAGTCGTTTGAAAATATGCTGGAAGACCGCCTCAAGCCCAATGCTGAAGCTAAACAGGATACAGAAACAGAATGGAGAGCCCTAAAGGACACAATTTACAACACTGCTATGGAAATCCTGGGTCCAGCCCCCCGAAAGCATAAAGACTGGTTTGATGAAAATTCCGAAGACATCAACCAATTGCTGGCCGAGAAACATCTTCTCCTCAAGGCACATTTGAATGACCCAAAGTCAACATCAAAAAAAGATGCTTTCAAGAACATTCAGAGAGTAGTGCAGCAGAAACTTCGGCACATGCGGGACTCCTGGCTGAGCAGCAAAGCTGATGAAATTCAGGGCTTTGCTGACAGACATGATATGAAAAACTTCTACGACTCACTGAAAGCGGTCTATCGTCCTTCATCACCAGGCATAGTTCCCCTCCTCAGTGCAGACGGGGGAACATTGGTCACCGATAAGAAAGAAATCCTCCAACGCTGGGCAGAGCATTTCAGCAAAATCTTAAATGCAACTTCCTTCTTCGATGATGAAACCATCAACTGCCTTCCTCAAGTTCCCACCAATGAGACACTTGATGACCTGCCAACCATAGTGGAAATAAACAAAGCCATCCAGCAATTCTCCAGCGGCAAGGCACCTGGTCCTGACTCCATCCCAGCAGAGATATACAAGGCAGGTGGGCCGGTCCTAACAGAGCAGCTTCACCAAGTCTTCACAAACATATGGATGAACGAGACCATGCCACAAGATTTTAAGGACGCGTCAATAGTCCACCTTTACAAACGTAAAGGAAACCGCCAATCCTGTGACAACCACCGAGGCATCTCCTTGCTTTCAATTGCAGGGAAGATACTCGCCAGAATTCTTCTCAATCGCCTCACAGCCCATCTCGATCAAGGTCTTCTTCCTGAGAGTCAATGTGGCTTCAGAAAAAAACGTGGAACTGTTGACATGATTTTCGCTGCAAGGCAGCTGCAAGAGAAATGTCAGGAACAGAACTGCGAAATGTTCTCCACTTTCATTGACCTTACCAAGGATTTTGATACAGTCAGCAGAGAAGGACTGTGGAAGATTATGGCAAAATATGGCTGTCCACGAAAGTTTGTCCAAATAGTGCGGCTATTTCATGACGGCATGCAGGCAAGAGTACAGGAAAATGGTGAACTGTCTGAACCCTTTCCTGTCACAAATGGAGTGAAGCAAGGATGTGTCCTGGCACCAACACTGTTCAGCCTTATGTTTTCAGCCATGTTGGTGAATGCCTTCGAGAACGACGACATTGGAATAGACATCAACTACCGTATGGATGGAAAGTTATTCAATCTCAGAAGGCTGAAAGCTAAAACCAAAATTAACAGCGGCACGGTCAGAGAGCTCCTGTTTGCTGATGATTGCGCTCTATACGTCAACTCAGAGGCGGACATGCAACATAATGTTTCAGCTTTCTCACATGCCTGTGCCAACTTTGGGCTCAATATCAACTTGGAGAAGACTGTAGTTATGTACCAGCCAGCTCCAGGGAATAATCACACTGTGCCGAATATCAAAGTGAATTATCATAGACTAAGTGTTGTGGACAAATTCACCTATCTTGGCAGCACTGTTTCACAAGCTGCCACAATCGATGACGAAGTGAATGCAAGAAAAGGCCAATGCAGCCTTTGGCAGACTGTACAAGAATGTATGGGACAGAACTGGAATAAGCCTGCAAACAAAGCTAAAAGTCTACAAAGCAGTTGTATTATCCACACTGATATATGCTTGTGAAACCTGGACTGTTTATCAGCGACACGCTAGGAAATTAAACCACTTCCACACAGTCTGCCTAAGGAAGCTACTGAAGATTAAATGGCAAGACAAGATTCCAGACACTGAAGTCCTAGAAAGAGCATCCATGCCCAGTATCCACACTCTACTGATGAAGAATCAGATTCGCTGGGCTGGTCACTTGACTCGCATGCCAGATCACAGGCTCCCTAAACGAATTTTTCACAGCGAACTGCATTGTGGTAAACGCTCCAAAGGTGGCCAGAGGAAACGTTTTAAAGACACTCTGAAAATTTCACTGAATGCTTTTGGAATTCCTCATGACACCTGGGAGGCTGCAGCCAGAGACCGAATTTCGTGGCGTGCATCATTGCGCAAAGGTGCAGTCATATGTGAGGCAACCAGGACTGCAAGAGCTGTGATGAAAAGGCAGGACAGAAAAACCACTGCAGGAAATCCTCCTCCAGAGACGTCAAGCATTCTTTGCCCACATTGTCAAAGAACATTTCGAGCCAAAATAGGCCTTATCAGCCATCTTAAAACCCACGGCTCCACACCTTCAACCCCACTGGATGAAATGAATGGTCATCATCATTCTTGATCGACAAACAACAACATACACGGCAGAACTAATCGGTATTATGAAGGGACTGGAAATAGCGATGGAGAAACCCCCCATAAAACTAACCATATTAACGGATTCACTTGTCAGCTGTTCAGGCACTCGGAGATTACTCCAAGGGGAAAAGACCGGACCTGAAGGAAGAAAAGAAATACTTACATTGATAACTATCCTAAAACACAAGGGATGTCAGGTCTCATTAGCCTGGATACCGGCCCATAGAGGCATACTCGGCAATGAGATGGCAGACCAAGCTGCCAAACGAGAGACTACTTGCCGTAACCTAGTAAACACTGGACTGGGAGTTACAGAAGCAAAGAGTATCATCAAACACCATATAACTGAGATGTGGAAATGGCAATGGAAAGATAGCAACAGAGGAAGACATGCATATCAGATCCTTAAAGAGCCCAGCATGAAAAGTCAAGTTAAAAACAATACGAAAATCCCAGCATATAGAAAACTATGGAGGTTGAGACTCGGAAACTGGAAAGACAGAACAAACAACCCAAGATGCGTAGAATGCACGGAAGATAACACGATAGAACACTATCTCATATCGTGCAAGACATAGACATATGACCAGGAACGCCAGAAACTGATAGACTACTTTCAAGCCAGGGATACCATGATGACAATGAAAGAGTGCCTGCGGACAGACGGAGACAAGGACTTGCAAAAACTGGTCAATCAATTTATAGCAAAAACAGGGAGGGATATATAAACGACAGCCACCGAATGAAGAGGACAGTAACCATCGATCCGTTGAAACAACTAACAGTGATGACGAATAACCAAGGAAAGACCCTTAAGCAACGGAGAAGAGATGCAACGGGTCATACACCAGGATGGGAATAGAAAAAGATACTAAACACTCCATATAGGAAGAACATACAAATATATTTACTACCAAATTAAACTCTTTAGACAAACAAACTAAACAGCTAGACACATAACCTCTACCCAAATAAAACAAAACAAATAAAATAAATAAATAAATATGCCACCTAATAGATCTGATAAATAATTACCACAAACGAGTTAAATATATAAACAAATAAATAAACAACCCAGGCAGATAAATAAAGGAATAAAGTCGCGGATAAAATAGAAAACCACAGACAATAGATGCTCATAAACAAAAACAAAAACGATGAGAATCAGGAAAGCAGCGAAAATCTAGGCAGGAAATCAGCAGACCACCATGAATGTCTGCACCCGATGAATGTCAGTTTGTACCTTTATTGTCCATGTTTTATGTACCTAAATTCCTTTTTTTTTCGGACATCAACTTTTTTCCATTGTGGTGGATGTCCGGGGTGCCCTGAAAGGACAGTGGACTGCGGCGTGGTCTGGACGGGATGTATGTGGTTTGGCTCCTCCCTGGAGGACCCGGAAGGAGGGAGACGAGATGAGCGATCCCTCTTGGTGGCAATATCACTATCACGGGCGGGAACGAGAGAGACTAGGACAAAGATCAGTACCGGTATGTTGGGCCTGCATATGAGATAATCAACAGGAATGGGTTGACAACGGCTTGGACAAACGAACCAGGGACAGGACTTAAACACCCGCCCCCCCCCCTCCCCCCCAAAAAAAACGGACTTGCCGGACAACCAGACAATGTCTGCGCACAACATAAGCCAGCTTTTACTGGCACATAAAGAAAGTAATAATTCAGGCACCTTGAACCACCGCTATTATAACCGATGCCACATGGGCTGGTTGAAACAAGGTGGAATGTTTTGTTTTTTTCCAAATTGGATAGGATAGGATAGGACAACCACTATGGGTATGTGAGTAAGAGACTATATGTACTGCTTATAAGTAAAGATTGCGATCGACGAATTTAAATTCCGTGTAAACGTGTTGCCACGTGGGAAGGAAAGTTCCAGCTGGAGCTCATCTCCTGAGTCCGAGGCAAATCAAGAAGTAATCTCCGTCCTTGCAGCTGAGATCCTGAAGGAGTCTGGCATATCCACAGATGATGTGGTTATCAGTTATCAGTTATCAATTATCAATTGGGGTATCTGTCATGAAAAACACTGTGGTTGGCGATAAGATGATAAAATTACAGAAAAACAGTCTGTGATCACGGCTGCAGGTTGTTTACTTCTGGTAGCGGTGAGATCAAAACAGTCGGAAGTCCTTGAGCATTCTCCTACATCAAAAGAAACGTCGGCATGAGGTTTGCCCGATCGGGAGAATGAAGGGAAAACACCGGCTTGTTTTTGTTGTAACAAGGGGAAGATAAACTACTCTTGTGAGGTTAGTGACAAAGATAGTCTGCTCTTGGGGACACCTGTGTGACATCAAGGGATGTTACTAGGACAATCCACGACTGAAAATGAGAAAACTAAACTTGTTACCGTGAGTGTGCAGAATACAGTCAACCTAGGCGGATGTAATTCGAATAGCCCTATCCTGGTGTAGAAAAGAGAATCTAACATGTTAATATCCATTTTTCATGGTTGAACATGTGTCTGTTATGACAAGGATAAGATTCGATTAAGGGATAGTGGAGTTTTCATAAGGTAATTACTAGTAAACATTAGATGTAAATAATGTAGTACCGTCTAAGGATAACTAGAGTTTAGGTCATTAACATAGTGTTGTGTTGTGGTTAGTCGTTCAAGGAGTGTCGGCGACAGTAGGAAGTTGCCTTGTTAAAATTAATTAGTATGGGAAATCAATTTGCTCAGCTGGTTATGAATAGTGAAGGGGATGATATTTAGAAGGATTGAAGTTGGTTGGGGGATAAGGGAAATGTCCAATAGTGGGATCTTACAGTGGGGTGGCTACTGGGGTCCTGCACTTTCTATTTTGGTCTTTCCTTGTCTTACCCTAACACTGCCAGATGTGATGAGCTCATAAGTCCATGACAGAGTTTGGTTCACTGTTATTTATCTGAGCGAGGCCAGTGGTCTACACTCATCTAATAGGGATCAGAGACGGGGTGGCTCTCACCCGATGTGTTCTCTCTTTCACAGGTTCCCTCAGATTAGAATGAAAACCATGGAAGCATTGAAAATTCAGATCCGGGATATTTTTGGTGCAGGATGATTGGTCTGCAACCTTCTCACTGTGCCTATGCTAGAAAAGGTTTGAAAGAACATGGCTCTGTGGAGCTGAATCATATAAGTATCCTACAGGATAAATACTGAGAACATTAGTGATAGTATTTCACACTACCTGTGAACAGCAACATAGTAATGGTTTTTGTAGTTTTCACACCATTCGTGAATAAACCAGTAGTGATGGATTTTCACTCCACTTATAACTAGAACAGAAGTGATTGACTTTCACACTACATGAAACCAAAACTTTAGAGAGTGTTTGTTCCACATAACAAGGAAATTAGAACATTAGGACTTATCTGTGAAATTAAGAGACTCCTATGAGACTATGTACAATGAATGTTTTAAGAGTGAAAACTTTAGAATATTTTCGTAGGAAGGAAGAATGTCATGTTCATAAGACAGTGCTCCGCTTTTCACTGTACATGAATTGGGTGGTCTCAGTTTCTATAAACATTTAGGAACAGTGTTTAGGAACATGGTAGGATCAGTCCCAGACTGTATATTTGGGTGATGACCAAGCAACGGGGATTATCAAAGCTCCTGGAGGTGGACAACGTCTGGCGGGAGAGACGCATCGTTTGGGTGAGGTCAATTGTGCTGACTATTATTATGTCGTGTATTCCTTGCCATGATGAGTCGAGTCTGATCCTGAGCTTTGTGGTCTGATTTCTACGTTCACACTAGAGTATACGCCACATATTCTTTGCATACACTTCTCACATACATTACACTGTTCTTTTAATAAAATAATTGTTATTAATTTTTAGAAGCTAGTGTTGTTGAGTATGTTGTGTTGGGGAAGAATGAGAGGGGGCATGATCCAGTGATTAGAGAGAGAGAGAGAGAGAGAGAGAGAGAGAGAGAGAGAGAGAGAAAGAGAGAGAGAGAGGTGTCCACAAACTGAGGGAGTGTGGTGGACGGAATCTAGTGGATTCTCCAGGTTATTGATAGGGGTTTGAAATATAATTTGGGCGTTGATTCCCCTCACTCCAGGGACGACACAATAAAAGGAATCCACGACATTATTGGGGGCTCGTAAACGGGATCTTTAGACAGCGGGATCTCTTGTAAACATGATCCTTGGACAGCGGGATCTTTAGTAAGCGGGATTTCCTGGAAACGGGATCCTTGGACAGTGGGATCTCTCGACAGGGGGGATTCTTTGACACGGGATTTCTCGACACGGGATCTTTAGTTACAGGACGGAGATATCATATTAGTGAGGATCCAGCTAGGGTGAATGTGGATATGGGTTAAGACACATATCTTACCTGTTCACACTTCACACGTCTACTTAGGTCTGTGATCCTAATTCTACTCTTGTCACTGAGTGATTGTGTTGTGTTGTGCTGTGTGTTATTATATATATAGATACATTTTAATTAGTGCTTATCTATATATTTGTTTTGGAGTTAAATTGTACTCAACCTGCTGACTTACCTCTCTGAAAGATGGCCACTCCTAAGCTAGATCTGGCAGAACTAAGGGCAACGGGGGAAGCAATGGGATTGTCGGGATCTGCACTAACAGATTTCATACAGGAGGTGGAGAGGGATTTTCGCCAAGCAGAAAGCGAAAATGGGAAGGCCGAGATGGTATTGAGAAAGATGGAGTTGGAGCAAGCTGCCAAGAAACTGGAAGCTTAGCAGGCAGTTAAGAAACTTGAAGTTGAGCAAGCTACTAGGCAACTTGAAGCTGAGCAGGCAGCTAAGAAACTTGAAGTTGAGGAAGCTGCTAGGAAACGGGAAGCTGAACAAGAAGCTCAGAAAAGGGAGCACGAGTACCGAATGCGGGAGCTTAAGAGACAATCTAGTGGGGAAACTGAGGGAGCAGTGGGAGGCTCCTCTCTCCCTGGCTCAACCCCAGTAGGTGGACATAGTTATCATGCTATAAAGTTTCCTCTAGCGATCTATGATGAGGACAAAGAGAAGTACCAGTACCTTCAACGCTTCGAGGCCATGTCGGTTGCTATGGGTCTGGATCGTGACAAATGGTGTCTTACGTTGTCCCAGGGATTACGCGGGACTGGCTATGAGGTGTATTCTCGCCTGCCACCAGGACATGAGAACAATTACGACAAATTGAAAACGGCTCTGCTGAAACGGCTAGAGGTTACGTCACATACTACCGGAAAAAATTTCGAGCAGCGAAACGAGAACCGGGAGAGTTGTTTTCCGCCTACGGTTTGCGTCTTAAATCCTATCTTCATAAGTGGATGGATTTGGCAGGGTTCGAGCATGACTATGAGAGTCTGGAAGAGCCCATGGTAGTCGACCAGCTGAAGAAGCAAATGTCGAAACTTCTCAGGACATTCCTGGGAGAACAATGGGCGGAACGTATTGAGCTCGTGACGAAATTGGCAGAACGGTTCATCGAGGTACATGGGGAGGCAGGGGAAAATCTTTCCACCAACACCAAAAGTCAGGAGAACCATGACCGAAAGAAAACCAAAAACACAGGAACCAAGAAGGGGGAGCAAAGTAAAAATTTCAGAGGATAGTTTGGAGAAGAAGAAGGAGGGAAGCAAGAGCACCTCGAGTTCTACACAAAAACGACCGTGGTCGGAGTAGTGGTGTTCAATTTGTAAGTCATCCTCTCACAATACGAGGGACTGCATATCGAAGGCTAAGAGCCCTCACTTTGCAGCATGTCAAGTGACTTCCAAGGAGGTCGTCACTGAAAATGCCAAGGTCGACAGCTCGCTCAAGTCCGGCACTAGAAAATCTAGGACAGGGAAATGGTGCAAACACTGCAGGTCAAACACACACAATGCTATTGACTGCAGGGGAAAGTCAGGAGATTCTCATTTCGTCGTGTACCAAGGGAAACCTAAGGTGGAGCCCACCGAAAAGGTCGAGGCCGAGGAAGAGAATCCAGACCAGGATAAACCACCTGTAGTGGAATTGATAGAGGTTAACTGCCGTCAAGTGGAGTGTTTGTATGACACAGGGCTGGACGGGGAGGCCGTGATTTCTGCGGATCTGGTACACCCAGAACAATTCACAGGTGAGACCATGGAGATATAGCCTGCACAGAAGAGTGCTGTAGCCATGAAGTTGCCCATTGCCAAAGTGGAGATTCGGTCAAGATATGTCACCGGCACAATCAAGGCCGCTGTATTGACCGATCCCATTTTTCCCGTCATCCTCGGTTGCCGGTATGTCTTTCTGGGAATGCCCAGGGAGCCAATCCATATGGGAGCAATACAGACTCGCTCTCAGAGGAGAACGGAAGAGGCAGAAGCAATTGTGACTAACCCACTGCCGGGGGAGTTACGAACTGCCCAGAGTGAGGATTCTACATTACGTCCTTGCTACAGGAAGCTGCAGAGAAGCACTGATCCACCAAAACGGGGGCAGTACTACATAAAGAATGGGATACTCTACAGGAAAGCCGGAAGGGGAGACAACCTAAACGGTCAGTTGGTGGTTCCGAAGGCTCACCGTTCCCAAATTCTTCATATGGGGCATACCATCTCCTATAGTGGACATATGGGTATTGCCGCTACCATGCAGCAAATTTCCTGCCATTAATATTGGCCGGGAATGACAGATGATGTGCGTCGGTATGTGAAGTCATGCCCTGAGTGCCAGAGGGTTGCACCGAAACACTGGACAGCACCGGTGGTCTTGGGTGAGATGCCCATCATGAACTCTCCTTTCGAGAGGATAGCCATCGAAATCGTGGGTCTACTTCCTAGGACTAGGAGGAGGAACATGTATATACTCACAATGGTAGATTGCTGTACAATGTGGGGTGAAGCCATACCGTTGACCACGAAACGAGTGGCGGACGCACTGATAGAGGCCTTTACCAGATTAGGCTTCCCTGATCAAATTCTGACGGACAGTGGGTCCCAGTTTTGTGGAAAACTCATGGGGGAGGTATTTAGAGTGTTCCACTCTAACCACATACATACCAGCCCTTACCACCCTTAAGCCAATGGACAAGTTGAACGTTTCAACGGCACGTTGATGACAATGCTCCGGAAACTGGCACAGGAGAAACCTGATAGGTGTGATGAATATATCCTATCAGCACTTTTTTGCCTATCTGGAAGTACCTCATGGCTCAACAGGACTACCACCCGCTACTTTGCTGTTTGGTAGTCCAATCAAAGGACCGTTGGAAGCCATGTTGAGGAGTTGGACTGAAGAGGGGACGTCAGAAGAAGTGATCTCTTCCTATAAATACGTGAAGGAACTGAAAGAAAAACTTCACAAGGGATGGACTCTGGCGAATCAAAACTTGAAAAAGGCCAGAAAAAGATATGCGGCTTACTACAACCGTAGGTCAAAAGACAGATCTCTAGAGGAGGGAGACAAAGTCTTGTTGCTACTCCCAACGGGAAACAACAAACTGGAGATAGGTTGGCAAGGACCATTTCCCGTGGAAAGGGTGATATCCAGAACCAACTATCATATTCGGATCCGGGGAAAGTCGAAGATTTTCCATATCAATCTCTTGCAGAAATACGAGGAGAGACCCGGAGACAAAGCAGCTCACCTCATGGCAATAGCAGTTGCACTGGAGACTGAAATGGGAACCAATGAGGGCAGGGAATTTCCCCATGGTACACCAGGAAAGCTATAGGGATGTGCAAGTGAACACTGATCTGACCTCCCAGGAGAGGGAAAAGATAACCCAGGTTCTCGAGGCTCATAAGGAGATACTGACGGATAAACCAGGACGAACGAGGTTAGTTGAGTTAGAAATGACTTTGACCACTCAGTAGCCTGTTCGCCAAAAGGTTTACTCAGTGCCATTCTCTAAAGAAAAGGCCCTGGAGGAGGAAATACAGAAACTGCTGGAGGATGACGTGATTGCGCCATCCACATCCCCATACAATTCGGTGGTGGTTTTGTTACGCAAACCAAGTGGAGAAAACCGGTTGTGTATAGATTACCGACTTCTGAACAGTCATACGCAATTTCAGGTGGAACCTTTGCCGAATCCAACCCAGTTATTCGCTAGGCTCCATAAGGCTCGGTACTTTTCAAAGGTGGATCTGAGTCGCGGGTATTATCAGATTCTGGACAAACCAGAGGTTCGACCCCTGCTGGCTTTCAGTACACCCAGTGGACACTACGAATTTAAGGTCATGCCCTTTGGACTCAGCAATGCACCTAGTGTGTTTACTCGCATGATGAGGACTTTACTAGATCCCTTATAGGATCCGTCCATCATCTCATTCATGGATGATATTCTGATTTCCAGTGACAGCTTGGATGTCACTCCACTTGCAATCCTTGGAGAGAGTTTTTAAGAGGCTCAGGGAAGCAGGGCTTACCGCTCGCCCAACCAAGTGCATGATTGGTTACCAGACTCTGGAATTTCCGGGTCACACTATCACTCCAGGACAAATTGTCCCACAGGAAAAGAACCTAGAAAAAATCAGAAATGCTCCAAGGCCAAAAACGAAGATGAATGTGAAATCATTTCTCTCGTTATGTGCGTTCTACCATAAATTTATCCCACATTTCACTGAACTGGGAGCTCCATTGACGGAAACCTTGAAAAAGGGATTCCCCGACCAAATCGTTTGGACACCAGAATGCGAGACTGCCTATAGTCAGCTGAAGGAGACCTTGGTCAGCAAACCTGTGTTACAGCTCCTTGACCTTTCCAAACCATTTGTGTTGAGAACGGATGCGAGTGGGATTGGAATTGGGGCAGCCTTGTTACAGGAAGGGAAAGACGATGCTTCGGTTTTGACACCTGTAGCATACGCAAGCAAGAAACTTCTCCAGGCTGAGAGGAATTATTCGACCGTCGAGAGAGAATGCTTGTCTCTCGTATGTGTCGTGCAGAAATTCCAGCCATATTTGCATGGTGTTCAGTTTCGGGTCCAGTCGGATCATCAGCCCTTGATGTTCCTGGCTACTTCGCAGAAGCTCAACGCCCGTTTGATGCGGTGGTCGTTGCTACTGCAACCTTACCATTTTACAGTGGAATATATACCTGGGAGGGAAAATGTTGGAGCGGATTTTCTATCTAGACACCTAGCTCCTGAAGAAGAGGAATAAATCATCTGGATCGAACGCATAGTGGAAAAGAGGGAGATGGACTACTCTCTTAAGAGGGGGCCTATGTCATGAAAACCACTGTAGTTGGCGATAAGATGATAAAATTACAGAAAAACACTACTTGTTCACGGCTGCAGGTTGTTTACTTCTGGTAGCGGTGAGATCAAGAAGTAGTATATCCGGTAGTAGAACGAGTACACCTCCCCACACTCCCGCGGTGGGTCCCGATTCGCCCCCTAAGAGGATCGAAGAGGGGGTCCGAACCGACCCCCATTCGCACCCCTAAGGGGGACCGAACCGACCCCAGCAAGAGAGGCTCGCCTCGGTAGTATCATTCTGACTCGATATATTTCTCATAGCCAGACCTCCGCTCAGATAAATTATTTTGGAATTAAAGCTGTATGAGATATAGGGATATGCACCATAAACAAGTGTCGGTGGCTACTATTGGGGACGACGCGCCAGTGTGAGAGGCGGTGTAGGGGGGAATACTGCCGGAAGCACAACGCGCATCTCAAGAAGGGGGGATTCACAGTCACCTGTACGAGCTGCGGCATCGGGGTGAAAACCACCCTAGCCCTCTGCCGGCCGTGTGGAGCCAACATTAAATACCACAAACTGCGATACCAACAGGAGGGTCCGTTCCTCTGTGAATGGATGCGCCTGAAAAGAATAAATATTTAAATTCCGGCAAAAGAAATTTTCATTTAGAGAGAAGTGGAGTGTTGACGGTACGAGCACAGCAGTAATCATGGTCACAGTAAAACAGTTGCAAAATCAAGCTCGCCAGTATGGGATGCCATACAGCCACCACCGCAAGGCCGTCCTTGCCGGGAGATAGCTCACGCGAGAGACGCAGTCCGCGCCACCCGACTCGAGCGGGCCGCCACCATCGGACGGTATCCAGCTCTTCGGGGGGAAGTCCAGGACGCAGCGCAGCACTCGCGGGAGGCTGCGCGGTTGGAAGACGAGGTCACCGCCGCCCTGCGAGCGCGTAAATACGCCGCCCGGGCGTTACAACGCTTCGCCGTGTTAGACGCCAATTCAAGAAGGCGCCACAAGCGCTATCTACACCCGGAGCCACTAGCTCGACTCATCACCCAGCGCGTCCCCAACTCCTAGAGGAGGTAATCTCCAAGGATAGGGAAGAGCGGGGGAGGCGAACAATCATATGGAAGCTCTTCCGAGGGCTAGATGGTCCGATCGTAGAGAGGCTCATGCCCCACCTCGAGGCATTGAGGTCAGCCTTCTATCTGCGGTACGCCTACACCTACCGAATCCGAAACATCGAAAACGGAGACGTCATGTTGTACCACAAAACCCTATGTGGGTCCCGCGATTTGATAAACCACACTGCAACAGCCGCAGAGTGGTTGGCAGAGCGTGATGAGGACCACTTCGAAAGCAGCCAAATCGACCGCCCCAGCACCAAGTGGGTCTTTGTAAGGTGGGTGCAAGTCGAAGTGAAGGCGATCCTCACTCCCCAGGTTCTTTTAGGGGAAGGGCGACTGCCGGACTGGCTGCGGTGCAAGCAGGGGCTGTACGCGTTGGACACATACAACGACAACCTCTGTCTGTTCCGATGCCTAGTATCCACAACGGCACGAGGCCACAACGCTGCACCTCCGGAGCCCGGGAGCTGGCACAAAGGGTGTGGGGCACCGACAACCCAGACAAGCCAGGCTTGGATTCGTTAAAAATGTTTGAGGAGACGTTGAAGTTAGGGATCCACGTCTACAAGCCAACCGAAGAGGGGGTGTGGCAGTTGGTAAGGAGGCCCGTGAACTACGAGCACGCCGGTACCAAGCCGATGACGATCGGGGTTTATGAAAATCACGCCTTCCTGATAACTGACCTGCCAAAGATGGCGAAGCTCTTTCTGTGCCAGCATTGCAATCAGCGCTTCACCCAGCCCTGTTCTCTCCAGCGTCACGCTGACCGCTGCAGCAGAGGGGAAACCAAGATCCTCTGTCCAGGGATGGAGCGGCCGCAGTCGGCATATGAGCAAGTTTTCTACCCCCAAAACAACGTCAGCCGCAGCTCCATCCTATGGTTAGAGCACATGGCCGAAAAATCAGGGCGACACATCCACCACGCATACTGCGGGCACGGGAGAGAGCGGTGGATCGTTGATGGTTTGGTGGATGGCTACGAACCCACCACCCACACGCTGTACCAATATCACGGCTGCCACTGGCTGGGCGTCCCACCCACAGTGAGGCTCCCAACGCCGACGAGCTGTATCAGAAAACCCTCCGCCGCGGAGAGAAAATAAAGACCTCTGGCTACAATCTGGTGGTAGTGTGGGAGTGTGAGCGACCGCCTCTGTCTCGCGCCCCAATGCCTCAGGTGCAGACGGTGGTCTACCCTCATGCGATCTTTTATGACTTCGAGGCCTGGTACGACAAGGCTCAAGCCCAGCGCCCCACCCCCGACCTCACCCATGAGAGCCATCAGATTGCGATATCTGTTTCGGTGAGGGACACCGTAGAGGAGCAGTCGACCCACCTGAGCAACGCAGACCCAAAAGCTTTGATAGCCGAATTCATGGCAGACCTTCGTCGGTGGCCAACCGCGATACAAGCCGAAATTGAAGCGCGGTATCTCCCAGAAGACCTGGATAAGCTGCAGCCACAAATGCAGAAGAAAATTCGTGAGTGGTGTGGGCAAGTCCCTGTGTTGGGCTTCAACTCAGTTCGGTACGACCTAAACCTAATCAAGGAACACTTCGTAGCGGAGCTAGCAGGCACCTGCCGGAAGATTAACGTGGCCGCACAAGGGACAAAGACAATGTTCCTCGTCACACCCGAGTTCAAGTTCCTTGATATTCTCAACTACCTGGCCCCCGGCACCACGTACGATGCATGGGTGCACGCCTATGGCTGCACAGCGACCAAGTCGTGGCTGCCGTATGAATGGCTCGACACACCCGAGAAGCTGAACTACCCAGGTCTGCCCGACTACCCCGCGTGGTATTCCAGACTAAAGGGTGGATACGTGCTCACGCTGGAGGAGTGGAGGAGTTGCAAGCGTCACTTCAATGGAAAAAGGAATGACCACGTTTGCCGACTGGTTGAGGTACTACAACAACCTCGACGTCGGTCCAGGCATCGAAGCCTTAGGGAAGATGAAGGCCTTCTACGGAGAGCGGGGAATCGACATATTCAAAGACGCGTGCAGCCTCCCTGGGGTGTCCCTACAATACCTTCTCAGAAGCACCAAGGCTGGTGAGCAGTATGCCCCAGGAGAGGAGGCCTACCTATTCCTAAAGGCAGCAGTGACGGGAGGGCCGTCGCTAGTCTTCACCCGGTACCACGAAGCGTGGGTCACCAGAATCCGGTCGCATCAATACCCAAAGGGGAAGCTACGCAGGACCGCAAAAGTGTACGACGCTAACGCGCTCTACCTCAGCACCATGGCTATGGACATGCCGTGTTGGAAAGAGCAGAAAGCCCCCAAGAGGTAGCCCCCAAGATCGCGCAGCAGGTGTTAAAAGGCCAGCTGTTTGGATTTGTCAAGTGTAAAATCTCCACTCCCAAAGCCTTGTGGCCAAAGTTCGAAGAAATGGCACCCCTCTTTATAAACCAGGCAGTAACGGAGGCCTTAGTAGCGCCGGAGATGTTGGAATACCTGAAACGCACCGGCCGCCAGCGGTCGGGGTGTAAGAAACTGTTGGGCCTCTATGAGGATGACGGAATCTTGCTGTACACCCCGCTGTTGAGATGGTATCTAGAACACGGACTCGAGCTGGAGGCGGTCTATACAGTTATCCAGTATGAGCCAAAGAAGCTCTTCACGTGGTTTGTTGAGCAAGTAACCGAAGCGCGTCGCCTCGGGGATGTGGACAAAGCGAAGGCGATGCTGGCCGAGGGTATGAAGCTTCTAGGCAATTCAGCATACGGAAAGCTCATCGAGGCACTCGAGCGCCACACCAACACCAGCTACACCCGAGACGAAAAAAATAGTGGATCAGGCACTACGTTCCGCCTGGTTTGACGACCTCACAGAGATAGGCGACGCATACGAGATCAAATCGCGTAAGCCACGTGTGATCATCAAGCGTCCTTTCCAGGAAGGCATCGCCGTGTATCAACTGGCCAAGCTCCGCATCTTAGAATTCTACCATGACTTCGTTGACCGGTTCGTGGATCGCAGGGACTATGAGGTCATGCAGATGGACACCGACAGCCTGTACATCGCACTGAGCACCGTCAATCTTGAGGAGGCGGTAAAGCCTGAGATGAAAGAGGAGTTCAACCGTGTGAAGAGGAAGTGGCTTGCCTGGGACAAATGGAGCGGGCGAACCCCCGGCATCTTCAAGACCGAGTTTGAGGGGAGTCGCGGCATCGCTCTCTGCAGCAAATGCTACATCTTCGACGGGGACGTGAACACGAAGTTCTCGTGCAAGGGGGTGGGGAAAAGGCAGAACACCATGACCTGGGGGAGATACAAAGCCGCCTTAGAGGGGTCCGTAGACAGAGTGGAGAACCGAGGGATGCGCATGCATAACAGGCAGATGGCCAGCTACCAACAAGGCAAGCTAGGCCTCAGCGCGTATTATGACAAACGGTATATCTTACCCGAACGTATCCACACGCAGCCCATCGAGTACCGCAAGGTCGCCGCGGAGTGATCCCTCACTGTTTAGGGAGGATCCGGTCAGGAGGCATTTGGGTGTCGGTAGGAACAATCATCAGCTCTTCGGGAACGAAGCCCCTAGCCGGCCCATCATCCAGGTAGTACAGCGCAGGCTGCCCATCCTGACAGACAGTTTTACGAATCTCGTGTACTGTTAATGACCACGAAGGATCAGTCGCCCGGCGCCGGCCACCTTCAAGCTCATGCTCCCCAGGTGAGCTTGCATACAGATACCGAACTAGAGCATCAGACGGAATCACAGGTTCTTTGAGGCCGATAGTACGGTGAGCTGGAGCGGCCGGTGAATGGGATACAGAAGTGTCCTTAATGGCATCAACCGGCTTCCGACCCGTCAAACGAGTCACCTCACCGTTATGCGCCGCGACCGCCTGAGGAAGAGCCTGAACCCATTAAGCTGAACGTTCAGAGGACCCTCGAGCTGCCAGTAGTAACTCTTGGGCGTACTGGGCACCGAACAGTCTCTCTGCCAGAGTGCGATTGAACCTCTCGACGATCGCCTGCTGACGGTGATTCCCAGCTTCACCACGTCGTATCTGTGTCTTATGCTTCGCTGCCAGCTGGCTCACAGCACCCATAAACTCACGCCCCGGGTCAATCTGCAGAAGCTGTGGCCATTTGAGTGGCCCGCGTTTGTAAATTCGCTCAAGGGCCAAAGCCACCCCTTCACTGCTCTTGTCTGTCAAAGCCTCTGCTTCCTTAAAACGTGAGGCAACATCCACAACCGTCAAGGCATACTTAAATGTCTTACGACCAACCCGGGCATGTGGTAGGTAGAGCAAGTCAGCCTTATGGACGGCATTCGGTCTATCTTCATCAATAGATGGCCGCGGAATATAACGAGGAGCGGGTAAATAGATCTGAAAAATATCTTGCTTCATGAGTCAGTATCAGGCAACATCCTCTGAAACATTAGCTGCAGCAGCGAGCTTCTTAATGGCAGCCAAGCCTTTCCAATAGCCCTGAGGGCTGTAGTAGATATCCTCCAGACCTTTCATTTGTTACTGGGTAGCAGCGGTCAATCTCTAAAGCAACTTATAAGCAAAAATACTCGTCGCTGCCAGCCCAAGGACGATGAAAGTGATCTCGCGGTCTTTCTGCGGCTCGGATGGCACATAGAAATCAAACAGGTGAGGTTCAGGCACGAGGGGCTCGACACGTTTGCCGGAGATCAGGCTGTATTCCCGCATGGCCTGGTCGACATCCTGGAAAGAGTGAACGGCGTGGCCTTCGCGCTGTAGCTCATCGTTGAGCCAGTCCAGCCGCGCGGTTCTCTTTCTCGTCTACTCAGCCAGGGCCACCTGTAGCCGCTCGACAGCCTCATCGTTCCGCCTCATTTCTTCATGGGCGTCTGTATGCCCTAGCTTGGAAAAGAGGTAGTTGCCCCACGTAAACGCGAGGGCATTGACAACAGCGCCCCCTATCATTATTGCGACAGAGGCCATAGCTAGCGGGGCTGATACTGTAAGGGCTTATGCAATATATCAGCGGGGATCAAGTCCTCTTTAATAAGCAAATCTCGGAGTGCTAAAGCGATGGACATGTATAAAACCATCATCACAATGTCATACATATCAGCGTCTAGCTTAGGCAAGGTTGCCCCTTTGAAAATCACCTTGGTCAGTTTTGCGGTGCCTACCGTAAGCGCGGCCACCACAGCGCCGTGGTAAACGTCATTAACAATAGCTCTCCCGTCAACGCTTGCCATTATTCCATATGAAATGGATCTCTGTTCTTTAATACATTAATCTCAGGTCGCTTGGAGGGCGCAGGTGGGGCAGGTGCTTTAGTCCGCCGCAGTTTCTGCCTAATTACACCGACGACAACGACAACGCCAGTCACTCCGATAATCCAGGGAGTCCAACCGCGATAATCAACTGGCACCATTGGAAACAGCGGTGGTGGGACCTGCTCATTCTCCGGGGCTAACTTTTGTTTCTTCTCACGAACAGCCTGCTGCAGAGCTAGAGACAACCTCTCTGCTTCACGACTATTTCGAGCAGCAGCTCCTCTCTTTCCAGCCGCAACTTTTCTGGGGTATTTCGTCACTAGTTTCTCCGTCTCCTGTGGAGAAATTTCGGGGGTCTCCTCCTCCATCTTGTTCTTGCTTAGGACAGATATGTCCAAAATGGCAGTTCCTAAAAGTTGCAAGCACGACAGTTGCAGGTGCTAAGCACATACCGAACTTATGGTAGAGTTCACATGTAACTGTGTTTAGCGCATGCCCTAGAAACGGGTCGGCATACAGGTCTGTCACCAAAGCTTGATTATCAGCAATGGGGAGGGACATACTTGCCACTTGTGCGTATATCTGCAGCATAGCCGTGCCCAGGGTCTTTGTTATTGCAGCTCCAAGCCTCGCCTCGTGCCTCGCATAAAGCTTCTCAATTTCTTGATCAGGCAAGGCCTCAACCTGTTCCACTGTAAGTTTGGAGTACTTACCTCCTATGTACTGCCCGGCATGTCCCCCAGCCGCAAGTGCTGCCAGCCTTTCACGATGCAACGCATGTCCGGACTGTGGCGTTGTGGCAGGTGGTGTTGCATGTCCGGACTGTGGCGTTGTTGCAGTTGGTGTTGCATCCGGAGCAGACTCTGCTGGCTTTGCCTCTTCACGTAACAGATGGTCGAGTATGGTGTCACAATCCATCACAGCGTTTGCAAATACCCAACGTCTAACTCTAATATAGGAATGCACAGCCCATCCAAGCACACAACATGTGCATATCAGTTGTAATACAATTAAGGCTGTTACGGAGTAACAAAGCACTGCTTCATACATGCTTAAGTGGTGCTTAGCTGATGCTTAACATATGCTTAGCTGATGCTTAACATATGCTTAGCTGATGCTTAACATATGCTTAGCTGATGCTGAACATATGCTCAGTATCTAACAAACCTCACCAGCTTTGAGCACTTTATAAGACAATGGGAACTTGGTCCTCAGTACTAGCTTTGAGAACTTGTTAGCTTTGAGTTGCTTTCGCACCCCCATCACGTTCCTTCCTAGACTGGATGATGTAGTTCTCGTCCAGGCAGTCTTCAAAGCTATCCTTATCCGTGGAATGGAAGAACGCCATCCACTGTGTCTGCGCTCTGAGGCCTTTCGCAACGGCGTCGTGCTTCTGGGTTTGAACCCACAGACTTTGCTGGGCATGTCGCCCGCTAAAAGCTAGATAAGTCAAAATAGTCCGCTTCTGCGCAATAGCGTCCTCTGCGCTGCAGTCATCAATGATGTATAACGTCGGCGTCCCCTGAAACATTTTATAGAAGGCCTCTAGCCATTTGAGCAGCCGATCACCGGGGTCAAATATGAAGACCTCGGGATCTGACTATACCCACGGCAGGGCCCGGTATGTTTCATTGTATCGTACCGAAGGGCAAGCAATGACAATATGCTCGAAAACACCCCTGCACGGGCCTTCCAGGAGGTCGAGAATGAATTCTGTTTTACCACACGATGTGGGGCCCGTGATGATGGCCGAGTGTGGCTTAAGTGGGAACTCCATTAATAAACAACGCTAACGAATCTCCCGGTGTCGATGTTCAGCTGTCCGTCCATAACCAAATAAACGTAGCAGTACAGTGGTCCCGCCGGTTCGGCCTCTTTCGTGATCTGGAGAGTGATGCCCTCAGAGCCGTTCTCTACACGCCGGCCGCTGCCGTAAAGATAGTCATCGTCGGAGGTCCGGAAGTCCAGCCACAAGCAGAATTTTGTCGTCAAGTACTCGCCTAGACTGACATCGAACAATCCTAGCTCTTTGGCGACTGCACTTGTCTCAGGGTGTCTTTTGAGGCCGCCGGCAAAGAATTTCCTCGCTTCGTCCCAGAGCTGGTGTGGTGCTAAGCCGTGCTCAAATAGCTGATTGGCTTGTCCTTCCACAGACTTCGACTTTGGTGATCTGCGGGTTGTAAAACAACTCTGGTTGGCGTGCAAATTCCTTGTGGTTGGCGGGATCCTCCCATAATAGGAGAATGTCTTTCAAAGACTTACAGGGCGTGTTCAGATTGATGTGCCACATCGAGTCCAACTTTTTTCTGAGGGATCCGTCCATGCCGTAGGACCCGCTCGTATAACACTACCATACGGTTATCATACATGCTCCGAATTAATCGGGCCAACGTGGGCTCAGTGACTACTTCGTACTCGAGACAGATATTTTCTAGGAAATACGTGGGATTGCCGGAATCTTTACCAGTTGCGCGAATCACGCGGGAAGCGTCATTAAAGGTCAACTCAATCTCCAGCAGATCACTAAGAACAGATTGGTAGAAGAACGCATGCGTTTCAAGCAGCTCAAAGTCTAGTAGTATGTAATACCTGTATTTGAAGGCCTTCGCGATGGCCACTTCTGGCGCATTGGCGGGGGGGGGGGAGGGGCAGAACACGCGCCTTGGTAACATTCATACCGGTGCTTGTATCGATGCCTTGATGCACAGCGCCCGCCCGCTCCGATCGGCTCTTCCGAAGATCCAGGTAGACATTGTAGACGTCACTGTCCATAAGAGAGAAGACTTCATTACCCGAGAGCCTAAAGGTCTGCTTTTAAACCAGTGCTCGGCCGAGATTCTGGACCACGAACCGGTTGACGTCCGGGGAGCTGAGGGCGATACTGAATGCCAGACACACCGACCCAGGCACGACAACATCGTGTGCACCGAGATTGGGAAAATGAACTAGTAGCTGATGCTTCGGGCCGATCGTAGATGGATTGTTGGTCACGATGATCGTTTGCCGCAATTCTTTCACCCAGAGTGGCTCTCAAAGGCGGCGGTAAGGGTTAAGCTTACGACTATATGCACTTGAAGACATGGCTGGTTGATTATTGTTGTTGGTTTGTAGTAATATCTAATATGGATAGAGTTGAGTTGACCGATTTCGGTGGCGAAAAGGGGCGGCCTGAAACGGTCGAGGAAGAGACAGGCTTCATCGACGACGATTTTGATGTCGATAATTCCCGCATTGTTAATGCCGAGTGACAAGATGAGCCACAGAGGGATCTACCCCCCAACTTACAAGTGGAAGTAGAAAACAGCGACATTAAGGACTCTTTTAACAGGGTGGAGACGATGTGGGATATAAGACCTATAACAGGCATAGATTATACAAAAATTAGGTTGGGTGCCAGGAACGAGCTCTATGTTGGGAAATAAAGGATTACACGGTTAGAGGATGGCATGTCGTTAGCTTTGAATAGCCTCAGAGCGGGTACCAGACGTGTATTGGGGTTTCTGGACAAACTACCGCCAAAGGCTGTCACCGTCCTCGAGCAGAATGATAGTGCTCTTGCACAGGAACAAGCAGCTCTAGGGGGTGCGGATTTTCGTGATGTCCCACAAATAGCTTCAAATGTTGGCAATATCATAGAAATCGCCATGTCAAGCTCAGCAGTGCGGCTGGCTATAGAAACCTCGCAAGTAGTAGAATAGTACCTGGGGGAGAAAGGCATACATCCAGTAAGAGAACTCCGGGGGCTCATGGCGCTTAACAAAGCGGTGACGACGATTAAAGGTAAGCTCACAAACTACCTCGTTATTATCGAACAGCAAGATGACGACATTGCCAGACGGTGACGGAAAATGTTGATAGCACCCGATGAGGAGAGTAGGGACATTCAAGAGCAAAAGAAGAAGCTGAAAAGAAGCCGAAAAGAGGATTTTAGTAGAAGTCTCTGAGTTACACGAACACTTTCGCACCCAATTCAGTCGGATTGGTGAAACCATTCATCGGGTGGTCAATGAAGACACCACACTGGGTGAGAGGCTGCGGACTCTGTTCCGAGAACAGGGCACCACCATAGCCAGCATTCTCACAGCGTTCGGCCTCTTAATTTCCACTATCACCCTAGCCCTTACTGGCGGCGGTGGGGGTGGTGGTTCTGCACCCCCTACCCCACCGTCTGGCCCGCCACCTGGCCCTGGGGCTAAGGAATAGATTCAACAGAAGCTGAAAGACCTAGCGAGCACTCCCTGGAACCACAGGTGGCATTATCTCCTGGCTCCTTAACTTCTTGAGTAAGGGTGTGGGATAGCTGGCTGGAAATCTCTGGGCATTAGTGGTTGCACTCGGTGGTTTGCTGCTGCTGGCTGTCAGAGAGCGGCTATTTGCGAAGTAAATGAACTAACCATAGGGCCACTAGACCTGCTGCGACACCCCCAGCAATGATGGTTATCTATTCGTTTTGATGCTGCAACCAAGCTGCCTTATCAGCTATGCTAGTGGTCGGCTGCGCTGGCTGAGCAATTCTGGACAGCTCTACCGTCGGTGCCGGCTGCGCAATGCTGGGCAGCATTACGGTAGGGTCTGGGGCATTAATGGCTGTATTCAGACCACGCTTTAGGCCTGGCTCTGCGATGACGATCATGTTGTTATATCCAGCTATCTGGCCAATGCGGAGCAGCATGTCGCTGGGGGGGGGGCATATAAAACCCCGTTCCAAAGACATAAATAACTTCTGAGCTCGCGTTTTGTAGCACGTCCTGATACCATTTGATGGCCGCCGCGAGATCTACGGGCGCAGAGATGGCGTCTTCTACTAATACCAGGAATTGCTTCTGGGCATCAAACGCCGTTCCAGTTCCCAGAACTTGTGTTCTAGTATGAGCCTGGGCCCCTAAGATGGCCTACACATAGGTTCGAATGCTGTCATTTATTCGCTCAACCACGGGGTGAGTGAAGCCCTGTGACTTGTTAAGAACTAAAGCTCGCAAGGCGGAGTCAGCCTGAGGATCATCTTGTGCGATGTACTCTATGTGTAGTACATCGTTCGTGGTCTTTTGTGTGAACGAAAGTCGCTTTGGGTCATATACACCACCTTGGCCGTCATTCAGGACGTGATAACCACTGTTCGTCCAGTAAATGTATATACTCCCCAACCCGTTATTCTTCCCGAGCCGTCTCCAGTTACCATTCTGGGAATCCCAAATTCCGCGCATATACGCTTATAGACTCTTACATCGTAGGGATTTTCAAAGGCGGTCCACCCCTGGTCTTGTGGTAGAGCCACACGCATTTCTTTGAGGATTCGACGAATCTGGTAGTAGACATGGAATATGAAGACGGCTCGCGTTAGTGGGTCAGGGTCGGACAGATGCTCCTGCTCGGACACCCCACACCCCGTCGTGGCACAACATACAGCGAAGTTGACTTGGTTTTGCCAGAATTGCATCGACTTACTGTACCAGTCTTGTACGATCTGGTCTGACTCCACGAATGGCAACCGGTATTTTTCAAACACGTTGGGGAACTGTGCCTGAAAGAATCCTTGGAGGTTGACCTGATTGTCCACCTTTGTGAGATCCTTTATTTGCGCAAACGGGTATACCCCACCCGCCGGGTATTTGGCGTCCTTATTGAACTCGTAAGCAGTCATTATTATTAGTTGTGATAATATGTATCTCACAATTAGCAACGTCCAACACGGGGACCACATCGAACTCAACCCGGTCCTAGACAATCGCGATGGTGACCTAGAGGTGGCTATCGTGGAATTGTTGTTCTACCCTGCGTGGGTTATTATTTCTGAGAAGCTGAAAAACAATTGGTTCAAAATTGGTGACGAAGTTGTTACTATCTCTGACGGGTATTATGACGTCTGTGCTCTCAACAAGCAATTCTTTGAGCCACGGAAGCTCTCTCTTTCCCTCAACCCCGCAACTGGCCTTGTAAGTCTCGGTGGTATAATATCGGGGGTGGAGTTAGCGTGGGGAGGGCTAGGTGGGGTTCTTGGGTTCGGCTTAGACGATAGAATTAAGCTGTTCAATGAGGTGTTTACATTCTATGCGTCGAAGTTTCCTAACCTTGTCATATTTTAGGAGTTGTACATTCAACTCGAGGGTCTATCATCATATGAAAACCGTCATAATTCGCTTCCCGCCACACTCCTCCGGGCTGTACCCGTTAAAAAAGAGGAATGTAATCAAGGGAGACATGAGATTTTCTCTGTGCCTCATTATGAAAAAGCTAGAAACTGGAACTGTAGGGGGTATAAGACTTTCGGTCCGAGATTAAAAGGGTGACGACGTGCCAATGGCATATCTAAGCTGTGTACTGCACATCAGACATGGCTGCTCCGTCGGGTATTTACCGTCCTTATTGAACTCGTAAGCGGCAATTATTAGACGTGCTAATATGTACATCACGTTAACCAAAATTCAGCACGGGGAACCCATCCCCCTCAATCCGGTCCTAGACAATCGCGATGATGACCTTGAGGTAGCTATTGTGGAATTATTGTTCTATCCAGCGTGGGTTAATATTTCGCAGGAGCTGGCCAATAATAAGTTCCGGGTGGGGGGGGGGGGTGAACAGATTATTATCCCCGATGGGTACTATGACGTATGTACCCTCAACAAGCAATTCTTTGAGCCTCGCAA
The DNA here is from genome assembly GCA_963921405.1 of Cepaea hortensis. NCBI lineage: Eukaryota > Metazoa > Mollusca > Gastropoda > Stylommatophora > Helicidae > Cepaea > Cepaea hortensis. The sequence goes on from CAWUFQ010000423.1 coordinate 121,391, forward strand.
GTTTTCTTTGACGCTGAACCCCGCAACTGGCCTTGTACGTCTCACTGGTATGTATGAGCCCGATTTCTTGGAAGGAGGCTTAACCTACACTCTTGGGCTTTTCCCTTGGGAATGGAGTGATGACCCGATGGTCGGAGAAGATTTTCCTAGACTCCTCATATATAAGGAGTTGTACATTCATCTCGAGGGTCTATCATCATATGAGAACCGTCATAATTCGCTTCCCTCCACACTCCTCAGGGCTGTGCCTGTTAAAAATTTGGAATGTAATCAAGGGATACACGTGATTTTCTCTGTGCCTCGCTATAAGAAGTTGGAGACTGGAACTCTAAGCAATATTAGACTTTCGGTCCGTGATGAACAAGGCAAAGTCGTGCCGCTGGCATATCTAGGTTGTGAACTCCCCATCAAACATGGCTGATTCAGAAGATCCAGGGAGGCATCGCCCAAGAGCATGCTCTACCCTAACTTTTGTGGATTTGGCCGACACTATTGGGTGGCGGGAGCCGGGTCATAATTACAAGATATGTGGCCTCCAACTCACTCCCCAGGGGGTCTATGCTCGTGCCGCCATAGAAATTCCGACGACGATGATTGGGATCTGCAGCTTGAGCTTCACACGGGATATACTCACCTCGAGCCCAATGGGATACTTATCAGGTTAACCAACATGGGCAAGGCGTTTGTGAGTTATCAGGCTTGCAAGACGGTCATACTCCACAACAAGTCTCCTATTGTGACCAACCAGTCATTTCTAAAAATGCAGTGCGCCAAGCCTCTCTTATATGCCGTATCGGTGACTGAGGCTAAAGTCCAGGGGACTAAATATTGCTTGAAGGCCGTTACAGAGTGTAAAGCCGACCTTGATATGCTAGGTAAGCCTCCTAAGGAGTCAACCATCTATCTCAAGTTAGCTATTGGTGCTGCGGCGCAGACTGAGGTTGTCCCAGTCCTTCCTGGGGTCTCTATTAAATGGAGTGCGTCAACACTCCCCAGGCATGTTGCTCTCGTAATCACTTCTGCGGCCGACGGGACGTGGGCGGCCCGGGCAACAGAGACGGACATTATAGTAGAGCTCGGTGAGGTGGCGGTGGATGAAATCATTTTTAATACCGTTACTGCTTTTGTCCGGCTTTTGTTCACTACAGGGCCGATTAGCAATTTAATATCTCAGTTGAAGAAGTAGGTTTGACGCGCAAAGAATAATGTCGCTCTATCCGTCATTTGATACTAGTGACGGTGGTACCTATCGCATTCATGAGATTACCCGTCTTCGGAAGTCTCTTGAAGAAGAAAGGGACAAACGGGCTGCACTTTACAAAAAATATCGGCGTGCCGTTAATGCATTAGACGCTGTGGACAGCGTGATGCTGGCGGCTAGCCTTGGTATGGGGGTGGGGGGTGTTGGACTTCTCACCACCATTATCGCTGCCCCTGTAGTTGTCGGGCTCAAGATAGCTGCCCTAGCTTTGGAATCATGAGCGCTGGGAGCAAGCTAGCGTCCCGCAAACTAACGTCGAAAGCTAAGAAACACGATGAAATTTGCACTCTGGTGACGGCTAGGCTTTCCAGTATAGCCGACCTTGTTTCAAAGGCTTTGGATGATGGGAGAATTACAGACGTGGAGTATAAAATAATTACAGCTGAAGAAAATACATTTCACCAGTTGAAAAAAGATATTCGGAGCAAGGCCCCGGCAGATCTGGACGAAGAGACAAAAAAATCTCTCATTCTGAAAGTGAGAGACCAGGCGCGGGCAGAGTTCATAAAAGCTATAGGGTCGAAATAACCTGTATACATGATCAGGACAATCTGAGGCCGCCCTCTTACTCCACTGAATGATCCGCCACTGGATTTAAGTATTGCGCGGAAGGATATACTCCTCAGATAAACAATGTAAAATTCTGAGGTATGTATGAACATTTTTTCCCTTACTTTTTTTTCTCCCCCTGTTGTGAATGTTATCTGTTATGTTTTTGCTGATGAAGTCTAATCACCACATCGTCCTGTATGCATTATAATCTAGTTATGCAAAGCTGCTTTGTGTTGGTGTAATAATATACAGCAGTTGCTTTCACTAATGTAGGCTATACGGTTGTAAGACACTTGACATCTCAAGTGGTTTTTTCCTGTCAACTCGCTTGTGTGCGGGAGAGTGTGATTAGTTGGCGGGAGAGTTACAAAGGGGGAGATGTGGCGAGTGTATTTAGTTTGTGGGAGGAAAGCTAGTAAAAAAGACTTCCACATTCCGAAGTCACATGTTTGTGACTTCGGCATGCGGGGAATGCGGAAGTATAAAGCTTGAGACGGTTCTCACACTGGGTGGTCACGGCGCACAAGTTTACTTTGTCTCATCCTTGTCGGGGGCGGTAGAGACTACCCACGGTTTGGGTTGCTCTCATTGAGGGTAGCCCTGACGAAATTAGCGCTACGCTCAGTGTGTGCGTGCGTGTGTGCGTGTGTGTGTGTGCGTGCATGCGCGTGCGTATGCCCCATTATGCACCTACTACACCTATTCATCTTTGGTATGGTGGGTGGCCCTCTGGTTCATATTGAGGACTTAGCTTCATCCCTTTAAAGAGTAGCAGCTTGATGCCGGTCGTCTTTTCAAACTTCCGAAACATCTTATGAAGCGCGTCTAGTGTGCAACGCTCACACATCTCATATGGTTTCCTAACACCCCTCTCACAGAATATGCACTCTTCTATCACCTCGCCCCGCTTTGCCTGCTCATCGTGCCGAGAACAATAAAGGTCGATGCATGGGCGGCCGCAATGAAGTTCTGTGTCGAGCTTCGGCCACTCACATCCATATGTCGCCATCTGTATGTGCCCAATAAGTCAACCTCTAATTCGACGCGCTGCCCGGCGCCCCCTAATATTTCTGGGAGGGGGTCCTGGCTGTTACAATTTGTGTTGGTGCTGCTCGGCGAGAGAGCGTGCCCGCTCGCCGAGTGCTCCCGTTCGTATTCGCATGTTTGTAGCGGTGCCCATCTTGATATGGCTGGTTGGTACCGCTCTAATTGTGTATCGCGGTATAGTCGCCCCTTATAACAAAATATGGTTGCCCGCTGTTGCCCTGCCGAAAATTACGCTATAGTTAACAGCCTTGGGTATCCATCTCGATATACACGACGGGGGGGGGGGGTGTGCCTAATTCGTCGGTAGGTTGTTTCGCGCCCTCTCTAGGCTCTGTCGGATATGCGGCGGGGCTCGTTCCAACCCTTGGAGATAGATCACCTTAACGCCTGTTTCTTCTTCAAGACGCCGAAACATTTTTTCAGTAACCTCTTTGACGCAGCGCGGGCACCCCCTTTCACAGCACTCATCTAAAAACACGCCATACAATATTTCCGCGGTGTGTCGAAAGCAAAAGCCGCTACCTCTGTGGGGGCGGCCGCAGCGCACGCCAAACTTGAACCGCTTACAACCCTAAATATTTAGGTATGAGGGAGGTGTCTAATTCGTTGGTCCCCGCCGCGCTGAGCGGAGGTCTGGCTATGAGTAATATATCGAGTCAGAATGATACTACCGAGGCGAGCCTCTCTTGCTGGGGTCGGTTCGGACCCCCTTAGGGGTGCGAATGGGGGTCGGTTCGGACCCCGTCTTCGACCCTCTTAGGGGGCGAATCGGGACCCACCGCGGGAGTGTGCGGAGGTGTACTCGTTCTACTACCGGATATACTACTTAAGACAGTCGCAAGTCCTTGAGAATTCTCCTACATTAAAAGAAACGTCGGCATAAGGTTTGCCCGATCGGGAGAATGAAGGGAAAACACCGGCTTGTTTTCGTTGTAACAAGGAGGAGATAAACTACTCTTGTGAGGTTAGTAACAAAGATAGTCTGCCCTTGGGGACACCTGTGTGACATCAAGGGACGCTACTAGGACATCCCCGACTGGAAATGAGAAAACTAAACATGTTACCGTGAGTGTGCCGAATACAGTCAACCTAGGCGGACGTAATTCGAATAGCCCTATCCTGGTGTAGAAAAGAGAATCTAACGTGTTAATATCCATTTTTCATGGTTGAACATGTGTCTGTTATGACAAGGATAGGATTCGATTAAGGGATAGTGGAGTTTTCATAAGGTAATTACTAGTAAACATTAGATGTGAATAATGTAGTACCGTCTAGGGATAGCTAGAGTTTAGGCCATTAACATAGTGTTGTGTTGTGGTTAGTCGTACAAGGAGTGTCGGCGACAGTAGGAAGTTGCCTTGTTAAAATTAACTAGAATGGGAAATCAATTTGCTCAGCTGGTTATGAATAGTGAAGGGGGATGATATTTAGAAGGATTGAAGTTGGTTGGGGGATAAGGGAAATGTCCAATAGTGGGATCTGACAGTGGGGTGGCTACTGGGGTCCTGCACTTTCTATTTTGGTCTTTCCTTGTCTTACCCTAACACAGACAGATGTGATGAGCTCATATGTCCATGACAGAGTTTGGTTCACTGTTATTTATCTGAGCGATGCCAGTGGCCTACACTCATCTAATAGGGATCAGTGACGGGGTGGCTCTCACCCGATGTGTTCTCTCTTTCACAGGTTCCCTCAGGTTAGGATGAAAATCATGGAAACATTGAAAATTCAGATCCGGGATATTTTTGGTGCAGGAGGATTGGTCTGCAACCTTCTCACTTGGCCTATGCTAGAAAAGGTTTGAAAGAACATGGCTCTGTGGAGCTGAATCATATAAGTATCCTACAGGATAAATACTGAGAACATTAGTGATAGTATTTCACACTACCTGTGGACAGGAACATAGTTATGGTTGTTGTAGTTTTCACACCATTCGTGAATAAACCAGTAGTGATGGATTTTCACTCCACTTATAACTAGAACAGTAGTGATTGACTTTAACACTACATGAAACCAAAACTTTAGAGAGAGAGTTTGTTCCACATAACAAGGAAATTAGACCATTAGGACTTATCTGTGAAATGAAGAGATTCCTTTGAGACTATGTACAATGACTGTTTTAACTCTTTCGCTACCAAGGGCCTATAAATCGCTACAATTGACCGACTCTGGTGGCAATTGGTTTTTCTATGGACACAGAATGATCTGTGGTGTATTTGATACATTTCTGCTCCATTCCGGAATTTTAAGTTACAGAAAACTGAAAATTTACATGGCCTGAACATGTCTTTATCATCATTGTGCGGTAAAACATTTGCATTTTATAACATTATTGTCACACACCCCTACTTCCAGTTTTCTGCCATTATTTTTTTTTCACTTTTTGTGAATAAGACATGGTTCAGAATATGCAGCAAAACTTCATTTTGGGAAATTTAAATGAGCAATACTCTTTATATTCTTGAAGACAAGTGGTGTTTGTTTGATTATTCAGTAAATTAAGCATTATTTGCAATAGAGGAGTATAGAAACACCTTATAAGTGCAATTTTTAAAATAATTTTTACCTCTTTAATTTCAGTTATTATTAAACCTCTCATTATTGCCATAATATTTGTAACCTATAAATTAATTATTAACACTGTCATGTTCCTTGTACAATCCTCTTTAATTGCATATATAATACAATATATCTGCTACCATTTTAACCATTTTAAAAGCATTATTGTAACACACCCCTAATTCCAATTTTCTGCCATGAATTTCTGTTTGGTCAGGACCCAATTTTTGTTTGGTAGCGAAAGAGTTAAGAGTGAAAACTTTAGAATATTTTCGTAGGAAGGAAGAATGTCATGGTCATGAGACAGTGTTCCGCTTTTCACTGTACAGGAATTGGGTGGTCTCAGTTTCTTTAAACACTTAGGAACAGTGCTTAGGAACATGGTAGGATCAGTCCCAGACTATATTTGGGTGGTGACCAAGCAACGGGGATTATCAAAGCTCCTGGAGGTGGACAACGTCTGGCGGGAGAGACGCACCGTTTGGGTGAGGTCAATTGTGCTGACTATTATTATGTCGTGTAATCCTTGCCATGATGAGTGGACTCTGATCCTGAGCTTTGTTTCTGATTTCTACGTTCATACTAGAGTATACGACACATATACTTCGCATACACTTCTCACATACATTACACTGTTCTTTTAATAAATTAACTGTTATTAATTTTTAGAAGCTAGAGTTGTTGAGTATGTTGTGTTGGGGAAGAATGAGAGGGGGCATGATCCAGTGATAATAGAGAGAGAGAGAGAGAGAGAGAGAGAGAGAGAGAGAGAGAGAGAGAGAGAGAGAGAGAGAGAGAGAGAGAGAGAGAGAGAGAGAAAGAGGTGTCCACAAACTGAGGGAGTGTGGTGGACGGAATCTAGTGGATTCTCCAGGATAATGATAGGGGTTTAAAATATAATGTGGGTGTTGATTCCCCCCACTCCAGGGACGACACAATAAAAGGAACGGTTCGGCCCGCTGAACTGGATGTAAATACCCACGTACATCTCTGCTGCTTTACAACAGATCCATCTGTATAGATAAGCACTTCGGGGCTATCTGAGTGTTCATAGATGTGCGCGTTGACCTCTGCATTGACAGCGGCAGTGTTCTGTTGTCTGCACCTTCTGTCGAGTGTGATAATGCAGGAGAAAGTGCACTTAAAAGCTGGAGACACCGGCACCCATTCCTTGCCGGGGTTGATACTGGTAAGACTGCATACATCATCCGCCCGACTCATCCATGATTTGCCCCTCTTTAGCCTGTCACCTTTTTCTCTGAATATAGCGTCATGCAGAGGGGATTGATCATCTGCACTTATTTTTAAGTATGAACGAGCTCTCCAGATCTTGATCCTGTGTTCCACTGTCTGGAAATCAAGGAGGTATCTCACTGCTATACAGCTGGTGTCTCTCGTGCAGCCCAAAATGATGCACAGGGCTTGGTTTTGTACCTTTTCAAGTCTTCCAATCTGTGTAGGGCTGATAGTGAGGATGACCAGGGCATGCATACTCGATGGGTGAAAGCACCAGTCCTTGGAACAGAACTATTAGCAGTCTCTGCTCGATATTGACAGTCGCCATGACTCATTGCTGACAAACCTTTTCGAGCTTTCGTTATGACATAATCGACATGATCTCTGAAGGGCAGGCTACGATCAAGCCTCACGCGAAGATATGTCATTGACTGGGTTCTGCTCAAAATGCTCCCATCCATTCTTACTGCCGGCAGGTCTGTGTTCACAATATGGTTGTTTACGGAGAACCATGTAACTGATGCCTTTGCAGGGTTGACAATGGCACCGGCATCAGCACACCATGAGGAAATTCGATCTAGTTCGCCCTGCATATCATTGGCAACCACCTGTCTATCTCGATCCTGTCGATACACGAGAATGTCGTCAGCAAATTACATAGTCCTACCCCTCCCGCCCAACTGCTGTTCAAAGATCGGCACCGTATACGCGTTGAATAGTACTGGTGACAGTGGTGAACCCTGCGGCAATCCTGGACATATCGTTATCGGCTCAGAAAGCCAACTCCCGCATCTTAGCACTACCTTCCTTTGGAGCAGAACTGCAGCTATCCATCGTGCAAGGTGAGGGTGCACTTTCAATCTGAGGAGGGTTTGCATTAAGTGCTCGAAGGATGCTCTGTTGTATGCGTTCTCAAAGTCTATGTCGGCCACACATGTCTCTTCTCTGACCTGAAATCATTCGTAAACATCTTGAGCAAAGACCGCCGCATTCAGCCATGACTCTTTGTTACGTCTGTGTAGCAGCACTCCTTGGGGTGAGAGGAAACTGATGCCACACCTTACTAATGGGAGGTGATCTGCCTGGTTCTAGGTTACCTCAGTCTACGTTACCCCACCGGTCTCGGAATACCTATCTCATTGTTCAACCAACCAAGGGGTACTACCCACCCACACATCGGCCTGAATGCATGACTCAACACTCAACTCTGGCATCTATTTGGAAACCAAAAAAAATGTGTATTGTACAAATGAGAATGATGATGGTGGGGATTATGATGAAGAGATAGACATATTAACCAATAGTCCGTCAAGACAGCAAGCCTGGGAGTAGCTTCAGGATGGAGCAGTCATCACTGGAAAGGCTTCGAGTAGACGCTACAGGTCATCTTGCTACTAGATCTCACCAGATGTAGATAGTCTTCCATGAAGCTCTCGTCTTCGCATAGATGAAAGGATAATGGTCGGTCGACCTGGACCAGTTCCGGAAAACCTATTCCGTGATGCTCCAAATGGGTGTTCCACACAGATGACGAAATGTTCACGGTCTTGCGGGTAGCCACAATATGAACTCGGAGTTTCCCTCTCTTACACAGTTCAAGAGAGTGTCAGAAATATGAGAGCAACTTTTCAGGTGATGACGTGGGATGTTGGTGCTGGAGGTACAGTCTCTAGACTCCAGTGGATTCATGGGCAAAAATGGCTTGGCACACAAAGTCAGTGTAATCTGGTTCTAGCTGGTAGTGTATCTGTCAATAGTTATGATACACTCACTCCATAAAGGTACTTTCCGTGAGTGTAGTCGATCATCAGATAGCATAGACATAGTGAACATACTTGGTAATGACGACGGCCAAGGGTTAGCCGGACTCAACCTACAATGTAGCAAACTCTTGTGACACATACATGGTAGGATTCATAGTAGGGTTCGTGGTCCGCTAATCACACTTGCCTGGTTCCAATCACTGGACCCGTCACCAACTGATAGGACTTCACTCAAGAAGGTAGAACCTCCGGAAGACAACACTCTGTGAAAGTATCTGGAACCAAGCTTACCATGAGCGAGTTCTCTCTCACCACCCTCCTCAGCCATATGGACTCTTCACAGGAGAGTCCCGGTCCCTTCATATGCTGCTCACCGGTGCTAGAGAAGAACTGGGTCTAGGACCTGACAGGCTGCTAAGTGCCCGGCGTCATCTTCCCCGGACTGGAGGCTAGCTTGGGCCAAGGTTGGCTGTCCCCCGTCACTGAGGTGTCGGCCTACTCTGCAAAACTTCTACAGGACATATAGGGTTAGTGAATCATTAGTAATGGTAGGAAGAAGGACCCTGAAGTAGGGCCGGTGATGAGCAACTGGACCCCTTCCTGGGTCACGCTAATCTCCCTGGTTCATGTCCTTATTACCAGCCAGTGCATATATAGGACCGTGCCTCAGGTACAAAATCCAAATCCAAAAGTATATAATGGTCTTAATCATTCTCCATGTAGCAGAGATCCACGCCGCGTTCTCTCCTCCCTCATCAAGGGTCGGAGCATTTAGAACGGTGTCACTGCCCTTATAGAACAGCCCAGTCCCGTCGGTCAATTCTCACACATTGTCCACCTCTCCGGAATCCACTATATAGTAAGCTGGCATTCCATTGAGGGACACTATCTATAAAACAGATGAGAGGAAAGCCAAGAATAAAAGCCAGTTGTCGCCCCACCAGGTTACGAAGACTTTCGACTCAAATAACGACCTTGAAACGACCTCCGATAGTTCTACCTATCTTCGCACTACATTAGCCTCGCCGATCCGCGTCGATTGAGACCGCACATGCCCTAGTATAGGCGACGTCCTATACTACTTCCGGTTTCCTCCTCGTGACGTCAATTCGCATCGACGACATTCGATTTCATGAAGCTGGTTCATGTGTGACCTCAAATTAAAGCACTCTTTGTCCTGAACCCACTTAACCCAACCTAAAATAGCTGTGAATAACCCCAGCGCTGCTAACACAATAAATATCCCTGTATAACACTGCTAGCAAATAAGCGCTGTCAACAGGTTTTGACTTCAGGCAACGCCAGTTGTCTGTTCACACATGCCCCACTTTCCCGCTGCACGGTTAGTACACACCACCTAGCATTATCAGGTCACCAAGTACCAAAGTTAATTAAACTAAAGGGTACACATACCTTCAGATGGCTGAACACAGTTTCATACTGGAGTAGCTGTAAATCAATAGGACTCGACGTCGGGTTTCTTTACCAACCTTGAGACATCGGTCGCCCCAGCTCTCCATAATGAAAACACACTGTGCACAAAACCGTCTGTTCACGAGTCTCGACAGCCAGCAACTGTGGTCTTTGTCCGCCCGGCCTAATCATGCGCCAAAACCATGCGCCGTCAGCCTGAGTGAATCAAATTCACCTGGCGTGTTTCTCGAAACTACTGGATCACCAACCAAAGGGTGATAATTTTCCCGAGACCCGGGCCGGGTAATAGTAGGGTTGTCTGCCTTGTACCATACAGTCTACTTTTCTACTACAAGGCCGAATCAATGGCGTCTATCTCGTGACATACTGTATCCTCCAAGTGTGGGCGGGAAGCAGCCGAGTTGTTCCAAGTCACAAGCAAGTCTGTGTGCTACAATTTTCTCCCGCTGCTTGCCAGCAGTGTTCTGCATCGTAATAATTCTGTAGCCGCTCATCTTGGAATGGTCTTTGTTCGGTTTTGGCAGCAGCAGCAAGTAGCTGTGTAGGCATTCCTCGTTTATCTGACCCCTCTGGATACTGGTGTTGAATTCTCTGGCCAGTTCTTCCATGTCATCATCTGACATCACCAGTATGTAGATGATGTGGTATGTCACCCGATCATGCTGGCTGTGGCTCTCCATTGGCCAGGTTCACTGATGAGATCATACTCGAGGTATCAGATATCTCCACTACAAACAATTGTCTAATCTTCTGTTAATACCTATTATGTTGTATACTAATGTCTCTGTCTGTATCCCAGATAGAGATCTAGCCTTAATTAAACAATAGGTATTGACGTGACCTTGTTCTTTGTCTTCGTATGGTCAGAACGGAGTGACTGAAGAACTAGCTTGTTGTGCGGCTAAAATCTAGGGGGTCAGCAGAATCAGTAGTTGAGTAGAATAGATGGATGGCATTGTCTTGACAGTAGTCAAGCCAACCAGACAATTACTCTTACAAGAACGCACAAGTCTACTGGAAGAACATCATAGACTTGCATGATAAATTGTTGGAAGCCATTGGGTTATATATAAGTATGACATCACCGGCCTGTCAATTAACTTGCTGACACCAACATACTTCTTGGTGATCGTCATGATGCAGCTGTGGTACTTTTATTTAAACTTTAATGGAGCTCATCAGCTTGAACCGATACATTGAATCAGATGAGAAGTTCAATGTGAACAGTTGAGTTGAGCTAAGATCCGACATCACTGCACTCAGGACATTCCCATACGCAGTTCGTCCCCTCGTTCAACAGCCAGCGAAGAGTCATACTCCCACCATTATCTGATTGAAAGTTTTCCTTGTCTTCCCTCTCATTTTCGAGATTGTTCCAGAACCCCTGCGGAACCCCGCAATATCAGTCTTCCCACATTCAAGTTTTCATTCTGTTCCCATGCCTTCTCCACCTGGTCCCACAGGCGCTTGACTACCCCTTCCTTGTCCATAGATAATCTACCCCCAAGAGGTGAATCCATGCCAGCCAATTGGCCTGTTCATTCCCCCACACTCCCACATGGCCAGGGCAAAAATCCAAACAATTTTCATAATCTGTGACCTCTGAAGCTAGGATAGCACAATGTTAACAGAAGTGATGTTGGTAGTACTTTGTGTAGAAATGAGAGACAGAAAACCTTCAGCAATGCAGAACAACACAGACTGAAAGCTGCAAATACTATGAGTGCGTGGCTAAGGAGGCACGTGTTTAGTATTCAACCGGGTGGTCAAAATGTGCTGTCTACCTGTAGAGAATTGGACAGATTCACATCTTCAAGCTTGAGACATTCGCTGTCATTGTGGGTGCTGTAAATGAGGTGTATGCTCTAACAGCAGTCTACGTATTCCGGATACCAGTGTTGCTCCAGCTTCATCATGATGGCACAGTGCTTCACCTGCTGTTAATATGGACAGCTTTCATTATACTGGCCGATATGATACTTGAACATCACATCACGGATAACGACGTTTAGTCTGCAACTTGTCACCTGGACAATAAGAGTGTTCAACTTAACCTTCTGGACATTGCAGCTTGGTTTGGCTTTAAGAAATATGACCCGGACAGAAGTCCCGTTCTGCGTTATGTGGGGATGTACATGGTGATCATAGTAATGATAGTCTTTAAGTTCATCATCAGGTATAAATAAAAATAGTATTACTCTAACTCCGACGTCCGCAAGCCTCGGAAGGGAATACTCTTTAACAAAATCATACGTTGTAACGCGGACAAAAGTATATCAAATCAAGCCCTGTATCAATTTTTTAAACAAATTATTTCTTTAAGTTTTGGTTCCAGCGCTGCTATATCCTGACAGCCATCGTTGTCAGTATCAGTCTGGACTCTGTGGCTCTCATCTACATCATAATACTTGTAGTCCTTCTCATGTTGAACAAAGTCTATGTTAATAGGAACCAGGCAATAACTTCACACTCTAAACTCGCAGAGAACTCTACAGCTGCACATTGGTAGCATGCCTATAGAAAGTGTAACCGAGCACAATGCATTGTGTCTTATCATAGATCAAAATCTAACCTTTAACTCACATGTTCATGCTCTCGTTAAACAAATAGTCAAAAAAGTATATTGCCAAAATTAAAAATTTCCTTGACGAAAACACAAGAAAGATATTCTATACTTCCCATATACAAACACATATTGATTACTGCTCCAAAATCTGGGATGAATGCTCCAAATCAATAACAAAACGCCTATATTAACTCCACAAAGGGGCAGTTCGTTTAATTAATGGTGAAAAGATTACCGAAAATTCTAACCTACATACATGTATTGGGTTACTGCAACTCCACAAACGCCTACTTTTTAATAAGGCCAAACTAATTCACAAAATCCTATTTCAAAATGCTCCAAGCTACCTTTAGCCATTGTTTAAATATAACACTAGACATAGCGAACGACTAAGTATACTTCATGTCCCTAAACCTAGGATAGACTTATATAATCAAATCAAATCAAATCAACTTTATTAGGGTCACAAATTGGGCGCGCAGGCCCGTCTTACATTCGACCCTTCCAATTACTTGTCTTTCATTCATCAAGAGCATTATACATTTACATAGGAAGAAAAATAGACATTGTGAGATGAATGTTGTAAACATAAACGAGACTTATTGCCATGTTATGAGGCCCATCTCCCACTTATCCATATATCACCCCACCCACACATACACCCCCACCTACCCACACACACACACACCAGGGACACATACATACCTCACCAACCGACCCATCCCCCTCGCGCACATCCCCCACCCACACACACTGCCCTCACATGATCCCCCAACCAAAACACACTCGCCACCCACAAACATTCCCCCACAAACATTTCCACACCCCCACCTACCCACACACACACACACACCAGGGACACATACATACCTCACCAACCGACCCATCCCCCTCGCGCACACCAGGGACACATACATCCCCCAACCAAAACACACTCGCCACCCACAAACATTCCCCCACTAACCCACACATCCCACGCCCATCCACATCTCCCCACCCACACCTCAAACCACCCATCCCCCAGCCACATCTCCATCGACTACATATTCCCCACCCACGCACACAATCCCCCACCAACCCACACATCGCACATCCACTCACACATCCCCAAACCATACACACACATCCCCACCAACTGACATGTCCCTACCCCCCCCCCCCCCCACACACATCTCTCTAACCACCCATACATCCCCCAAACCACTCACACACACACCCCATCACCCACACATACAACTTCCACCCACCCACACGTGCCTTAACCCAACCCCCCCCCCACCACACAATCCCCCACCCGCACATCACATACACCTCACTACCACGCAATATTCCCAACCCACGCACCACACACACACACATACACACATCCCTCACCAACACATCCCCACTTACACACCACACACATATCCCCCACCCAGATACCACACAATATTCCCACCCACACAGATACCCTTACCCATTCACCCCACATACCCCCCCCCCCCCACACACACACACCACAAAACACACACATACCTCACCCACACAATATCCCCAACCAACACACTACACACCTCTCCCCACCCACACACGCATTCCCTACCCGTCCATCAACACACACTCACTCACGCATACATCCTCCACTACGCACCCACACCCCCACCCACCCGCCCACCTCCAACCAAACATCTCTCGATCACAATACCCCTACCCACACACATCCTCCACCCACTCACACATCCCACCCCGACACATACAACTCCCTCACCCACCTACACATCCCTAAGCCACTCACACACCCTCACCCACTCATTCCCCATCCACGCACACATCTCCCACCCACACACCCCCACATACTTCCCCAAACTACCACACATCCCCTACTCACCCCCACCCATACATACATTCCCCGCACCCATCACACACATCCCCCACACCACCCACTATCCTCCACCCACACACATATCCTCACCCATACCACCAAAAACATACCCTCCACCCACACACCATGCACACACCCCCCACCAACACACCACATACATATCTCGAACCCACACACCATACACTTCTCCCCTCCCGCCCTTGCATCCCCAATCCACCCAACACAATCCCCTACCCACACAACCCCGCCACCCACACATACTTCCTCAAACCATCCACACATCTCCACCCACATAAACACACATCCCCCGCATCCGTCCCATACACATATCCTCCACCCATATACACATCCCCCACACCCATTCCCACACCCCTACTTTCACCCCCACACATCCATCCACACATCCCACCAACACCCACAAATATCACTACCCACCATAGCCCACACACCCCAACCCATCCAAACGCATACCCCCACCCACACATCTCCCACCCACACATATCCCCACACTGACACACATCCTCCACTCACACTCACACCTCCTCACATCTAGACACATACAAAATGTCTCACGTTAGTATTGAAACTAGTATGAACAAACTCCCACACTTTACTCACACACATACACTGACACTTGTCATGAGCAGCCTCATAAACATGTTAAACATGGAGAAAAATGTGTACATAAAATGTATGTGACGTAAAAATAGTGATGCTCCTACACACATACACACACACACACACACACACACACACACACACAAGCACACACACACACAAGCACACACACACACACACACTCTCTCTCTCTCTCACGCTCACTCATTCACTCTCACGCTCACTCATTCACTCTCGCGCTCACTCATTCACTCTCACTCATTCACTCTCACGCTCACTCATTCACTCTCGCGCTCACTCATTCACTCTCGCACTCACTCATTCACTCTCACGCTCACTCATTCACTCTCACGCTCACTCATTCGCTCTCCCGCTCACTCATTCACTCTCACACTCACTCATTCACTCTCCCGCTCACTCATTCTGTCTCTCATTCACACTCACTGACTCTCTCACTCAAACTACAGTAATGAACATGAGTTTATATTATGCATGATAAAATCAAAATGGTATTTAACTGATAATATGACAGATGAGAATACATAAACATATGGATTCGCGTGTTACATAACATGCGTGTTACATGACATGCATCTGCTCAGCTCTCTCTCTCTCACTCTCTCTCTCTCTCTCTCTCTCTCTCTCTCTCTCTGTATTCTTTCATATACACACACTCACACGCATGCGCGCGCTCACACACACACTAACACATCAACTCTCCCACTGTCTCACTCTCTCTCACACAATCCTTCACATACACACACTCACTCTCTCAATCACACTCTCTCACACATACACGTACGCATGAACGCATGCACGCACGCACACCCTCACTCACTCTCACACATACACGTACGAATGCATGCACTGACACATTCCCCCACCATTTCTCGCTCAATCACTCTCTCCACACACACGCATGCACGTGCACACACACACATTCACTCTCTCCCTCTCTCTGACACCCTCTCTCTCTCTCTCTCTCTCTCTCTCTCTCTCTCTCTCTCTCTCTCTCTCTCTCTCTCTCTCTCCCACACGCACACACATATATAGTGAACAATTATAGTTAAACAATTATAATGAACAAGTATACCAGTAAATGAATTATGGTGGCATATAGTCGATATGGATTAAGTATTGAAAGAGTTTTCGGTTAAATGTGTAGGGACTCATTGGAGTTTTCAGATCTGGAGGCAGCTCATTCCATAAGTGAGCACCAGAATAGGCGAAACATGTTTTATATAGGTCCAATCTAGGCTTTGAGACATGTAACAAATTTAGGCGCTTGCTGTTCATTGCATTAGATTGAATCAGCGGCAGAAGATACTCTGGGGTATTTTGGGAGATAATTTTATTCACTAATTTGGCTTTGTTGAAAAGGAAGCGCTTTTGAAGTGGTTGAAGTCTTAGATGACTGTACAAATTATTACTTTCAACGTGCTTTATGCCAGAAACCAGACGAATAGCGCGGTTTTGTAGAGAACATAGCCGTTTTAAATTAGATTTAGGGCAACCATCCCAAACTGTGGAACAGTAATCGAGATGTGATTGGATATAGCATGTATAGAATATTTTTCGTGTGCTTTCGTCCAGGAAGTGCTGAATTTTAGCAAGTTGGTAATATTTTTGTGCTATTTTCTTGGTAAGAGCGTGAACATGAGAGCTCCAGTTCAAATGGCTGTCAATTAAAAGACCTAGTGTTTTATGTTCAGTCACATTAACAATAGGTAACGTGCCTATGCGGAGTTCGAGCGGTGCTCCAGTTATGGCTAGTGTCTGCAGTTTTTGTCTGGACGTTATTAGCATGGATTTGGTTTTGTCAATGTTAATTTGCATGCGGTTTTCGTTGCTCCATCCAGTGAGATTATCAAGTTCCTTTTGTAAAGAATTCTCTAATTCACTACGGTTTTCTTGACTAGTATATATAGTACAGTCGTCTGCAAATAAATCACAAGTTGTATTGATATATAAAGGAAGATCATTAATATAAACTGCAAAAAGCAGCGGACCTAGTATTGAGCTCTGAGGCACACCAATATTAAGCTGTGTGGGTCTTGATAGACAGTTGTTGAAGGACACGACTTGTTGTCTGTAGGATAGAAATGACGTAATTATGTTCACCATGTTGGTGCTTGTCTTCATTTGTTTTAGTTTTCTAATTAGAATATCGTGATCTACCATATCAAAAGCTTTTTTAAAGTCTACAAACACCGCTCCACAAATTCTACCGTTGTTGATGTTTAAGTGCCAGTTATCGGTCATTTTTGTTAGAGCACTGTGGCAAGAATATTTAGGTCGAAATTCAGATTGACTGTTAATTATTAGATTGTTGTTAATTAAATGGTGTAACGTTATTTTATGAATGTGTTTTTCTAGTGGTTTTGATAGCGACGATAGTAAGGAAATATGTCTATAATTACCCAGAACGCTATTATCGTTGAGCCATTTTTAATTAGCGGAAACACTTTAGCAATTTTAAATGCAGATGGAAAGTAGTTTTTGGCCAGGCACTGGTTATATATGAACGTTAAGGACTCGCTAATGACTGGTGCAGCACAACGAAGAATTCTATTACTGATGCCATCTAGGCCGTGTGAGTTTGTTGATTTGAGGTTTAAGAGATATTTATAAACGTCTGCAACAGAAATTAAAGGAATCTCAGCGGGAATATTTCTGGTGCACTTCTCCTCACAGAATGATGCCAATGAACTTAAATTACACGATGAGTCTGGTATTGAAGACTTTAGATTCTCTATTTCTGATTGAAAGAACCAACTGAATATAATATAATATATAATATATAATATCAAACTATCAGCATACTCTGCCGCTCAGTTGTGGACCAATCTGCCACAAGAAATCAAAGACACCACCAATCATTTTACATACATTCGCAACCTGTTTGAACACTACCCCAGTACAGACTATATGTCCCCATAAACAAAAACACAAAAAGACAATAATAATGGTAACATATCTCAAACGACAACTAGCCAAAAAACATTCCATTAAGTACGGCACGTTACACCCTCCTTAGTTATTTATAATGCCCATGTTAAACACTGCCTCAGTGAGTAATTTGTTATTGATTATTTTTCATGCGTTTTAATGCTATTGTTCTTTTGTTATCAAAATTTGCTTCATAAGTGATGTGGAATGAAAGAATGTATGAGAGGAAATTGAGAAGAAGGGCAGATTGTCAGACGGCCCTGCGTGCCCAATTCTTAACCCTTTGAAAATAAAGACTTTCGTTCGTTCAACAAATGATTGCCATCCTGTGGTCGTTCGACAAGCTGCCGCTGGCTATCTTTTTGGCAGTCTAGTTTCTGGTGATCCTATGATACCCCTACAGCTCGTGCATCCCTGGTCATAACACATGTGTGCCTCCAATAATTTCAGGCATTACCTTATATGTCGGAATAGTAAGATCCTCCTAAATCTAATAGGCTTAAAGGTTCATTAATGTAGAGATTTTAACTTTCAACCACGGGACATCCTTATCAAGGTGAAACACACTTTTAGCCCCACGACTAGTTTTATGTCCCAAGCTCAAGGTGTATCCTCCGTGCCGAGGAACTGCATGGCTGTGGAGAGCACAGTTGATAACGGAGGCAGTCAAGCTGTTGCAGGGGCAGCGATTGACTGATGGACATCTTGTCCCTGGCCCCTTCCCCAGCACGAGGGCACTACTGGGGTGACCGTTTATGAACCCTCACATACACTATATTACATATGGTATTAAAATTTATTTCTCAGAATCATCGCTAGAGCAAAGGAGTACGTGCTCTGCGCTCGATATCATCTTCAGCAGTCAGTGTAGATGGGATGATGAGGAGAACGCAAGGGAATGTAGAGAGAAGAAGACATATAAATAGAAGGGCGGGGGCAAAAACACAACGCCTAGGATATATAATATATAACTGTGGGCTATTGAAAATGTCGCAGTGCCAGGCAGAGAAGCTGATTTATGACTAAGATGTCATCATGCTGCAAGAATTTAATGGCGATGAATACTCGTGTCATGGATATGTCAGCCACATTAATCCGACTGGACAGGGGAGACATGGGCAGGGTCTTCTGGTGAAGAAGGGATTACAACATGAGGTTCTAGACCTAAGTCAGTGGAATAACAATGCCACAGAAGTGCAGGGTATAAGGTTGGAGAATGGGCGTCTAAGCTGGAACTTAATAAATGTATATGCCTCGGTGGGTTCTTTCGTCACTAAGAAACTATTGGACTTTCTTAAAGAGCTGGAGGAGATCTCAGGCAGTAGGCTTCTAATGTGTGGGGACTTTAGTGCACGGCACAAAGAGTAAGACAATACTCCGCAAAACCGACAGGAAAATGCCCTTACGGAAGCTTAAGTGGATTCAGAAGTAGTCTGTATAAACAATGGGAGGCCAACGAGAATGGAAATGAGGCCTGGTGATGCAGACACGGCTATTGACCTGGCATTTGTTACCCAGTCAGAGTTTTTGGATGTATAATAGACTTTCTTGGGTGATCATGGGAGTGACCATCTACACTGCTCAGTATTGATTGCTAAGTCCAACAAGACCAAGACAATGAGGGCACGTAAGCCCTGTCAGCTAAATGGGTTCAGGATTATCACCTTTGACAAGATGCTGGAGAAGATCGTTGCTGTTGAGTTTCATGAATATTTAGAAAGACAAACCTCCTCCCGAAAGGTTTAGGAAGTTTCCGGCCAGGGAAAGATACTTGGGCAAATGCAACCACTTTTACCAATGCTGCACATAAAGGGTTCCAAAACAGACCGGAGACTGCTGTGAAAGCACACTCATTCTCGAGAACGTGTACAAAAGAGTCAGGGTATGATATTATGATGTACGCACTCATGGAGATGAGAGTCTGTCCTTGATTGGTGTAACGAGTTCACCTTGGGTAGTGAGAGTGAACCACACCCGAGGTGTCTCTGGCACTCCCGTGTATTCTAGCCCCAGGGATTGGACAGGCAGATACACATTTTTACTCTGCGGTTGATCTCATATTAGTTAATTATGTCTACATGCCCCTCCAGATTCTAGACCCCCACTAACTACCTACTCCTGTGGAACAATGAACACTTAGGCATCGTCCGAGACCACACTCAATCATTATACAAAGAGCAAGTCAACGTACATAAAGTTTATTCTACCCTTGAGAATATAGAACTGAAATGAACATCCTGATAGAATAATCTATTTACATAAATAGAAGATAGAGTAGAGACAGAATCAGAGATAATATTGTCATCATGGAGTTGAGAAGTAGATTGTATGCAGATGTCCTGTCCAGTCGGTCCGCCACTCACCCGGCTTCCTTCCAGTGAGATGACTAGAACCTTGGAGACCACTCCGTCCCCAGAGCGTGTATCCACAACAATAGAGTCACTGCTGGACCTCACTAACTGGACCAACTGCATCTGTATCACTCCCACGGAGTCACTGTTAATACACAGTTCTCTAACACCACTGGTTGGGAGACAATCCTCCTGGACTTGACTCCAAGTATTCGTGACTTCGATGAACCTACGTAGTCACTGACCAATCAAATGGTCCATCAAGCATAGCACAGTAACATTGCTTGAAGAATATGTCAATGACCAATTCAATGGTCCCTTCCTCACATCACAGTAACACTGATTGAAGAATATGTCAATGACCAATTCAATGGTCCCTTCCTCACATCACAGTAACACTGATTGAAGAATATATCAATGACCAATGCAATGGTCCCTCCAAGTAACCTTGCTTGAAGAATATGTCAATGACCACTGAAATGTCACTGAGTCCTACTCGAACACAGTTCATAATCTTCATACTGGGACAGTACATTATTAGACTCAGACATCTATTTCACGGAAAACAATTCAGGTTGGACTATAATCAATTTTCCCTTCCACCTGGTAAATTTCATTTATTCCCACGTTTAGGCAGAACCACCGTAATAATATACGGTCAGGTGTTTCCTTTCTTTGAGCATGATTACTCAAAATGCTGAAATGTTCCTGGCTGAAATAGAATATCTTCTAACGTAGAAAAACATCACAAACCATCACGTCCCACACGTGCACCTTCAGGGCACCTGGATTACTTGATGCAAACCTTCACGCATGGTGAATCACATTGGGTACATGGTGTGGTTGAGTCTGGCGTGATAAGTAAAGAATTGAACCCTTCGCTGTGTCACACGAAGTGGTTTCCTGCCAACGACAATTATAGTTGACTGGTTCCTCAACAGGCAAACTCCTGAAAAGGAAGAGCGACCGGTGAGAGTATACTGGTTCAAACATTAGTCCACATGCATCCTACCAATGGCTACTCAACCCTCAGTCATGCTACTTAGTTATGCATATAACCAAAGCATTATCTCTATATGGAGAGTAGTAAGCATGGGTTCAGTATTGTCAGCTGGCCTCACAGAACAGCTCGTCAAACAGAGCAAGAAATCAGAATGACGAGTCTGATCGTAGGTCTCACCTATCCCTAATCATCTACCAGTCGTCGCTAACGTCAGTAGTGATAGTAGGCTGTTATCATATTTATAATTTAATCGAACTAAACAATTAGGTCAAGAGTCCCTGGACTCGTTCCTAACATCATCAATGCTCATTGAGAAACATAATATTGATCAGTATACCATCCCTCGGGATATAGGAATAGTACATGATCACATCCAATATGTACACAAGCCTGTTTGCTGGTGGGACCACCTGCCCACGCCATAGCAAACTCTTCTTATCAGACTCTGCCTTAGAGTCAAGAAGCCTTCTTGAGAATACATGTTCCCCACATGTTCCAAGGGTAATGTTCCAGTCCCCACCCCCCCCCTCTCCCAAGTGGTTTAGCCTTGGTCGGACCGAACTTCATCGTTGGTCTGGTTTACCAACCTATACTTTCATACCTTGCTTTCCCATCCCCCATATTCTATATGTCCCCTGTCTCATACAGCCTCCCTGCATCCTTCCATACTTCCAACACCTTAGCATTCACTCGCACTTTCGCCAGTATGAAAGAAACAGGATAGCTTAGACAAGAATTCAGAACGAGTGTTTCTATCGCGACGGCACGCATTGTTATCACGCGTCGACCTATTCGGCGTTCGGAATTACTCCAGGAAGTATCACATGCCATGACCTAATATATATACACAATGTCACATCATGGCTATATATCACCCAAGCAGACTTACCTTACCACATAAATCCGGTGTTTCACACAATGAATTCACTATTAAGTTACTACACAATAGTTACATCATTCCTGGTGGCACAGAACTACGTTCTTCCTTTACTTAGTAACTAAGCACAATTTTGTCTGAATCTCCACCTACCAACTTACCTGGTTTTCTAACCGTTCTTCGGGCTTCAGCAACTGACTGACATAATCTAAGTTTTTATCAGGCACAAGTAACTATGTTTTATTCTAACACAGCAACCTATTAGATGCAACGATTTACAATATATGGCAAATATAATTTAGATCCATATACCCCCATCGCCTTCCTGCGTTCCCAACAGCTGATTCGCGAACACGCAGTAAACAAACACACGATTAGCCATCAACCGCGTTATCGATCGGTTTGCTAATTAGTATGCAAGGACATCCGCATAGGTAATGAGGTTAGAACAATGGCGTGGGATACACACTTACAAAGTTAAATGATTTAAACAAATATGTACCTGAATGTTAAGAACCAGATTTCCAGTCAGCTTCAGAACTGTTCAAGGGGTTCTCAGCTTCCTTTCCATAACAGTCAGCCGAATCATGGCTGAGGTGAGACGCCACACAAAATTGGCTCACAAGGCCTGCGTCTGCTCTCTCCGAGCAAAGTAGAAGTGAATGAAAGGTTTAGCCAATTTCCCCCCTCGTGCCAATTCAATGCGCACGAGAAGCTAGTTCTTCTTGAGAAAAGACACTTTCTCGGGAACCCGTCATTCCCCGCCTAGAATTTCTAGATCTCTCTGCACGAGAATTTAGTGCGATACTCAGCCTCACGGGTCACTCAAATTCCGGTGTTTCGAGAAGATTCTAGATAGTAATTCCTCCATCGGCTTCCCTCAGTCTATTTTTAGCTGGGAAAGTCCCCCGATGACGCGCCAAAATAGTGCGGGATCTTTACGACCCAAGACAGATAAACGCGTTTCGTCACATAGGCCCCCACTTTAAGAGGATCGACCCCGTCGTTCCACTTCTACGCAGAAGCTGTCTATGTCGTACTTTCTTCCTTCTTAGAGACCGGATGGTGGGTGAGGAAGTCTAACCCGTCAATATTTCATAGGATACTTTTACCACCTCTGGTGGGGTGACAAGCTATTCAGTATCACGGGTGATCAACGCCTACTCCGCTACTGCGAGCGGGCATCTCGCAGTGTCTTGCGGACCAGAGCTCCCGTCTCGATCTGATTTAACGATCGTTCCTGCCAGAGTTTACTGGACTTCTGCAACTCCAGCTTCCCCTTTCGAGGACCCAGCTGGACTGCAGTCGGTCGGGTTGAGGAACCAGGGGTCTGTGTCAGTTCCGACACAACCCACCTCTTCCGACCACGGTTCTCAGTGTAACTAGCACTGCGGGTGTTCCTTTGGCCGGTCATGTTCCCCCGAGCACCGGGCTGAACCGAAGAAGGTACCTGCACATACATATAGGACTTCCTATGGTGTGACAGGCTTTCCGCTACCTGACCTGAACCCCGAACCGTTCTCTCAGCGAATCTCTGCGCCCTTGGGCTGGTGGACTTATCATCGGGCTTCCCCTCATATTGCATGAGGAGACTGGAATGGAAAGTAGAAGACTTTCCCAGGATCACCACTCCATAGTGCTTGTGGAGCCCCACTTTATCCACTAGGAATGGGCCCTGCCACCCGATTTCGAATTCGTTCCCCTCGATTGGGAGGAGTACTAGAACTCGGTCTCCAACCGCTAAGGATATCTTCGTCTTCGTCCGTTTCTCATGTGTGCATTTACGGCACTCCGGACAAGACCTGATATACCTGCGCACGTCGCCTGTCATTCCCGGCCACCAATAGTACCGGGATAGACACTTACTGGTTGTCCCTACAGTCAGATGTCCGGTTGGGGACCTGACATGTACCGTTCGCAGCAGATTAGCTCTGAAGCTCTCAGGAACCAACTTACGTTCCTTCTACCGCTTCTCTGATCCGGTCTGAATTAACGGTGACCGGTTGTCAGATTCGAACTTACCCTGAGTTAACGGGTTTTCATTGTTGGGCAACCTTTCTGAACAAGGACACTCCGTTGCATCCTTGCTCCGAGCATTACTCATCACATCCGGGTGAGTTTTTCGGAGACTTACCTTTTTGAGACCCTCTTCCTCTGTATATCTGACCTGCCTAGACTTATGGTTGCTAGGGTGTTCTGGTTCGCCCAGAAACACGTACTTCCGGTCAAGAATTAGGGGATAGAGAGGATACGGTACTACTGCCGCCTGAATGCGTCCAGTAACGTACTTGCTCCGAATCTCCACATTGGCAATCGGGCAACGTAGCGCTACAGCACTCCTACTGTCTGGCTGTATCTCCGTCATCTCCCCGGTGAGTTGCTCTGGGCCTGTCAGGTGGGATGCAATTACAGCAGGAAATTGCAATCCTGTGTCGTAGAGGCACATCACCTGTTGCCCATTCACTTCTACTTTCTCAACCACTGGAGGTCGTCTAGGTTCGACATTCCCATCAACCGACTTCACTTTCCTGCATGGTCTATCCCTAACCTCTGCAAGACAAGCAAAGTGAGAGTACTTGGGTTTACTCTTGCACTCCCTCGTGTTGTGAGTGCTGGACTTGCAGAATTTGCACCATCGTTCACTCCACTTCCTCTTTGGAGAACTAGGTGGACTATTCTTACCTTGGTTGACGTTAGAGATCTTCTCTAAAGAATTTACCTGTTTACTTGGTTCTCCCGAACCATTGGTCTTCTTTGTCTTCTTCTTTGACTTACCTTGATCCGTATCTTTCGATCTCGGATCTGTTGGACTGGTATCCCCAGTCTCGCCATAGACTTCAACGTATCTTTCGGCTAACTTGGTGACTATATCCAATCTCTCCGCCCCATTCTCACCTAAGAAGTTTCGCAAGGGTTTAGACATTTGCATTCGCATCTGATCTACAACCATCAACTCACACAAACTTTCATACCCCTCATTAAATCCGGCCAAGGCCATCCATTTAAGAAGGTATGAGTTCAATCTCACACTGTATGCTGAAAACAGTTCGCCAGGCTCTCGCTTAGAAGTCCGAAACTTCCTTCGGTATGAGTGCGCAGTGATCTCGAATCTCTTCAAGAGAGCCGCTTTCAGTGCCGGGTAATCATTCTGTAAACCCGGTGGCAAGCGTGTGTACACTTCATAACCGGCGCCTCTGAGTCCCTGGGAGAGTTTCAAACACCATTTCTGTTTGTCTAGCCCCATTGCAATAGACATGGCTTCATACTTCTCTAAGTACTGGTCTATCCGTTCCTTCTCGGGTTCGAACGGCGGTAAAGGCCACTTCATAGCCTGGTAGTCACGTCTACTGGGTGACTCTGAGCCAGGAGGTACACCTCCTCCCATAGCTCCATCAGTTACACCTGTAGCAGGCACTTGTGCCTCAAGTAGCTTCATTCGATACTCATGGTCAAGTTTTTCTCTCTCGGCTTCCAACTCAAGCCGTTTCATTTCAGTATCAGCCGCTATCCTCTTTACCTCAAGCGCCAGTTTACTGGCTTCCAGTTCTCGTTCTGCTCTCCTCCTCTCTCTTTCCTATTGGCGAAAATTTCTTTCCACCTCTTGCACATAGGATTTCAAAGCATCTCCCTCTAGACCTGACTTACGCCCAGTTTCCTGAACTTTGTCTAAGTCTATCTCTTGGGTAGACATGTTGATTATGAGATGTGGGTACTCAAGTATGTGTGGGTGAAGCAATACAATGAATCAATAATCAATAGTACTAACTAATCACCACAACACAAATGTCTGTCAGACAGTTAGGAGATAGGTAGAAGTAGTAGAATCTTGTGTAGACTGTATTGGAGGATATAGACTAAGTCCCTACCCCTATGCGAGAGTTCTACAACACACAAAGATCTTAGAATAATACCGGACGGGCCCCCACTCTGTATTCTGGAGTGTAACGAGTTCACCTTGGGTAGTGAGAGTGAACCACACCCGAGGTGTCTCTGGCACTCCCGTGTATTCTAGCCCCAGGGGTTGGACAGGCAGATACACATTTTTACTCTGTGGTTGATCTCATATTAGTTAATTATGTCTACACACCCCTCCAGATTCTAGATCCCCACTAACTACCTACTCCTGTGGACCAATGAATACTTAGGCATCGTCCGAGACCACACTCAATCATTATACAAAGAGCAAGTCAACGTACATAAAGTTTATTCTACCCTTGAGAATATAGAACTGAAATGAACATCCTGATAGAATAATCTATTTACATAAATAGAAGATAGAGTAGAGACAGAATCAGAGATAATATTGTCATCATGGAGTTGAGAAGTAGATTGGATGCAGATGTCCTGTCCAGTCGGTCCGCCACTCACCCGGCTTCCTTCCAGTGAGATGACTAGAACCTTGGAGACCACTCCGTCCCCAGAGCGTGGATCCACAACAATAGAGTCACTGCTGGACCTCACTCACTGGACCAACTGCATCTGTATCACTCCCACGGAGTCACTGTTAATACACAGTTCTCTAACACCACTGGTTGGGAGACAATCCTCCTGGACTTGACTCCAAGTATTCGTGACTTCGATGAACCTACGTAGTCACTGACCAATCAAATGGTCCATCAAGCATAGCACAGTAACATTGCTTGAAGAATATGTCAATGACCAATTCAATGGTCCCTTCCTCACATCACAGTAACACTGATTGAAGAATATGTCAATGACCAATTCAATGGTCCCTTCCTCACATCACAGTAACACTGATTGAAGAATATATCAATGACCAATGCAATGGTCCCTCCCAGTAACCTTGCTTGAAGAATATGTCAATGACCACTGAAATGTCACCGAGTCCTACTCGAACACAGTTCATAATCTTCATACTGGGACAGTACATTATTAGACTCAGACATCTATTTCACGGAAAACAATTCAGGTTGGACTATAATCAATTGTCCCTTCCACCTGGTAAATGTCATTTATTCCCACGTTTAGGCAGAACCACCGTAATAATATAAGGTCAGGTGTTTCCTTTCTTTGAGCATGATTACTCAAAATGCTGAAATGTTCCTGGCTGAAATAGAATATCTTCTAACGTAGAAAAACATCACAAACCATCACGTCCCACACGTGCACCTTCAGGGCACCTGGATTACTTGATGCAAACCTTCACGCATGGTGAATCACATTGGGTACATGGTGTGGTTGAGTCTGGCGTGATAAGTAAAGAATTGAACCCTTCGCTGTGTCACACGAAGTGGTTTCCTGCCAACGACAATTATAGTTGACTGGTTCCTCAACAGGCAAACTCCTGAAAAGGAAGAGCGACCAGTGAGAGTATACTGGCCCAAACATTAGTCCACATGCATCCTACCAATTGCTACTCAACCCTCAGTCATGCTACTTAGTTATGCATATAACCAAAGCATTATCTCTATATGGAGAGTAGTAAATCATGGGTTCAGTATTGTCAGCTGGCCTCACAGAACAGCCCGTCAAACAGAGCAAGAAATCAGAATGACGAGTCTGATCGTAGGTCTCACCTATCCCTAATCATCTACCAGTCGTCGCTAACGTCAGTAGTGATAGTAGGCTGTTATCATATTTCTAATTTAATCGAACTAAACAATTAGGTCAAGAGTCCCTGGACTCGTTCCTAACATCATCAATGCTCATTAAGAAACATAATATTGATCAGTATACCATCCCTCGGGATATAGGAATAGTACATGATCACATCCAATATGTACACAAGCCTGTTTGCTGGTGGGACCACCTGCCCACGCCATAGCAAACTCTTCTTATCAGACTCTGCCTTAGAGTCAAGAAGCCTTCTTGAGAATACATGTTCCCCACATGTTCCAAGGGTAATGTTCCAGTCCCCCCCCCCCCTCCCAAGTGGTTTAGCCTTGGTCGGAACGAACTTCCTCGTTGGTCTGGTTTACCAACCTATACTTTCATACCTTGCTTTCCCATCCCCCATATTCTATATGTCCCCTGTCTCATACAGCCTCCTTGCATCCTTCCATACTTCCAGCACCTTAGCATTCACTCGCACTAGCGCCAGTATGAAAGAAACAGGATAGCTTAGACAAGAATTCAGAACGCATGTTTCTATCGCGACGGCACGCATTGTTATCACGCGTCGACCTATTCGGCGTTCGGAATTACTCCAGGAAGTATCACATGCCATGACCTAATATATATACACAATGTCACATCATATATATATGTATCACCAAAGCAGACTTACCTTACCACAGAAATCCGGTGTTCCACACAATGAATTCACTATTAAGTAATATCTTAATTAGTTACTAGGGACACACGCCCTAGTGTATGTCTGTGTCTGTGTCTCAATAGTTAAATCATTCCTGGTGGCACAGAACTACGTTCTTCCTTTACTTAGTAACTAAGCACAATTTTGTCTGAATCTCCACCTACCAACTTACCTGGTTTTCTAACCGTTCTTCGGGCTTCAGCAACTGACTGACATACTCTAAGTTTCTATCAGGCACAAGTAACTATGTTTTATTCGAACACAGCAACCTATTAGACGCAACGATTTACAATATATGGCAAATATAATTTAGATCCATATAGCCCCATCGCCTTCCTGCGTTCCCAACAGCTGATTCGCGAACACGCAGTAAACAAACACACGATTAGCCATCAACCGCGTTATCGATCGGTTTGCTAATTAGTATGCAAGGACATCCGCATAGGTAATGAGGTTAGAACAATGGCGTGGGGTACACACTTACAAAGTTAAATGATTTAAACAAATATGTACCTGAATGTTAAGAACCAGATTTCCAGTCAGCTTCAGAACTGTTCAAGGGGTTCTCAGCTTCCTTTCCATAACAGTCAGCCGAATCATGGTTGAGGTGAGACGCCACACAAAATTGGCTCACAAGGCCTGCGTCTGCTCTCTCCGAGCAAAGTAGAAGTGAATGAAAGGTTTAGCCAATTCCCCCCTCGTGCCAATTCAATGCGAACGAGAAGCTAGTTCTTCTTGAGAAAAGACACTTTCTCGGGAACCCGTCATTCCCCGCCTAGAATTTCTAGATCTCTCTGCACGAGAATTTAGTGCGATACCCAGCCTCACGGGTCACTCAAATTCCGGTGTTTCGAGAAGATTCTAGATAGTAATTCCTCCATCGGCTTCCCTCAGTCTATTTTTAGCTGGGAAAGTCCCCCGATGACGCGCCAAAATAGTGCGGGATCTTTACGACCCAAGACAGATAAGCCCGTTTCGTCACAATTAGTAAACTGTATTGCAGCTGTTTTGTGTTCTCGTAGAGTGGCTGTCTCCGGCTGGGTACATGCACCTGTAAGCCATGTATCATATACCCCGCACTATTGTTTAAAGCTGATCTCCCAGGCCTGAGAATACATTGTAGACCTGTGAACAGAGAAAGCGGACTGAAGCATTTGGAAATCACTTTTGATAGAAGTCTGTCCTTCAGGGGTCGTGTTGAAGTGGTGCTTAGAAAGTGTCAGAAGGGATTCACTGCATTGAATTGTATGACGGAATGGGATATGGAGCAGAAAGGCTATTCACACTCTTTCAGCGCTTGATCATTTCAGCTGTAGAGTATAGACTAGGAATGCTCACTGTCTCAAAGAGAAAGCTAGTGAAACTAGAACGCATACAGAATACATCCATGATGGTGATTCTGGGGTGTCCAATGGATATCCTAGTAGTGTGTACGCGATACATCCTGGCTTTGCTGGCCATTGCCGACAGACTCTAGGTGTTTCAGGTAAGGTCATATCTCAAGGTATCTGCGGACAAGGAACGACTTGAGTGATTTCCTGGATGTAGTCAAGGGCTATAGGTTAGTTAGTCAGTCAGTCAGTCAGTCAGTCAGTATGTTTGTTAGTTAGTTAGTTAGTTAGTTAGTTAGTTAGTTAGTTAGTTAGTTAGTTAGTTAGTTAGTTAGTAGAAAGATCTTGCTCATTGCACATCGAACCATTCAGTCCATAAGTGTCCGGATCCCCTCCTCAGTAAATCCCACAGCGTGTAGCAACTGACGACACCAGTTCTGTGTTTGTTTATTAATCTTCTTTGGCTTCCCGCGTAGTGTTCTTGTTTGGCACCTCTTTTAATTTGTTGTTCTCGCAGTCTGACCATGGTTGTAGATTCACAGTCATCACTTGGTTCTCGCAAACGTCTTACTTCTCGTAGAGCATTCAGAATGTCAGCCTGGTCCATGGCTCGTCCGCCTACCACGGTAGCCTTACCTGCAAGCCCGCTCATTTCCTCATACACCTGCATGCCCTGGCACGAAAATTAAACTAATCTTTCCTAGTCGAGACCGCTCCAGAGACAGCAGTCTCTCTCTCTTAGGATCCACCCCATCTTTATCTTCATAAGCATGCTCATTGAGTTACTAGGGACACACGCCCTAGTGTATGTCTGTGTCTGTGTCTCAAACCATGTTATTGCTGTACTTACTGCCAAGACTTCATAGACAGGCTACTGTCTTGTGGTCAAAGAAAAAGCACCAGAATCTTCCTTCACAATTCTCCATCCGGCCTGAGCCGTAAAAGCCCTTGAACTTCACACTTGAACGACGGACCCATCTGTGTAAATGGCAGCATCACCCTCCAAAGAATTCTCGAAGATCAAAGCCTGTACTTCCGCCTCCACAGCAGCCGGATTTTCTTGTCTTCATTTATGTTTAGTTGGATGCAAACTGAAAAGGACGTACATAAATCTGTTGGCATTCGCATTTACTCCTCGCCAGGTTCTAAGTCCTTAAGTGAACACACCTGTTGAAGAATGTCTTCGGCTTGACCTATCCAGACTTTCCTCTTTGTAACTTGCTGCCCTTTACCTTCTTAATTTCACTGTGCAGTGGATGTTGTTTGTCTGCGTTGACTCTGAGGTAGACACGTGCTCTGCAAATTTGTACTCTATCCCCATGTGTTGGAAAAGCAAGAAGGTAGCGCATCGCTCTGCAAGGGCTTTATGATGAAGATCATGGATGTCTTAGCCAAAAAATATGAAGGAAGTGTACACGCCTAAGAAGATTGGCAGGGGCAAGGAGTAGGTCAGAGTACCGAACAAGCATTCAGACTTTTGTTGGATTATAATCACATAGGGACGTGGGTGCAGAGAGTGTGGGAATGAGGGAAGTAGAAATTCAGCAATTAATTCATGATTACTCCCGTGCTGGCGATGTAATTATTTATACCGATGGCTTTGTGTTAAGAGGAAAAAGTGACTGGGGATTCATAGTAAAAGCCAATAGACAATTTTAGTAAAGGAGAGCTTAGCATATGACACCACAACTTCGAGTCTGAAATGGATGTGAAGGCGGTTACTGCAGCTTTCCGCTGATTGGAGAACAAAGAATATACACATGTTGTGATTGTAACTGATATACAAAGTGTTGTAACAGAGGCGAAGATTGACATGCCTCGAGCTGAATGGCATGCATCGATTCAGAGGTCGCGGGGGGTGTGAGCATTTGCTGGATCTTTTCTCCAGGACACTAGTAAGGTTGGAAATGAAAAAGCAGACAGATTGGCTGATGCTGCATCATTGAGGGGCGATTTTATGCATAATAAAACAGATGAGGTGGAACCCCCCCCCCCCCCCCCCCAATCGGAGCGCGTGAATAATGCAGAAGAACAGATATACTATCATGGTCTAGAGAGAATGCAGATCAGGGCGTGGTCAATGGATCTGACAGACAGTCGTCATTCAGAGGTAAAGCAAGACGGACATTTAATCAACTTGAAACAGTCACCATTAGTATTAGAACTCTCTTCTGGCTGTTGAAGATGATCAATGATTAACTATTTGTATATATCTGCCAGGAATGCTGTATATTTCGCCTGCTCTTTTCGATATCTACCTACTGATGGATTTGTATGGTGTTCAGTCTTCTGTTCTTTATGTAACACATGAGTTACACAAGTTATTTGCATATCCTTTACAGGAGTTTTGCAGTCAACACCAGCATATTTAGCTGGTGTTGATGCCTTGGCAAGTTTTACGTTCAATAGTGCGCCATTGCTTTCTGAACGACCGGCACCCATACCTTTTCGTAAACAACTAGCGCAAAGTGGTCTGCTGCCAAATCGCGCGCAGCTATGTTTCAAACGCGGGTATACGGGTTTACGAACCGGGTCCGTACTCGTATTCCCTTAGCCACGGAGACCCGCAACACATGACTATAGGGCGCTACATTAATAACTGTTACAGCATGACTCAAGCGCTACATTAATAACTGTTACAGCATGACTCAACCAAACAGATATATGGGCCATAAGGAAATAATGTCAGTTAAATAATGTAACAACTGCCTTGAGCACAAGGAGTTAATGTCAGTGAATTTTGGTACATACTCAATAAGGGAATATCAGTAATGAAGATACCAGCTCAGGTCACGTCAGAACCAAGTTTCGGGAAAACCCAACATGAGACAAAATAATTATCGTTACTAAGTAAATAAATTATGTCAACAAGTAAGACCCGAAACATACAGAAGTGTAGGCAGGTAGAGCATGGACAAGTAACAACAA
>CAWUFQ010000424.1:0-75000 GCA_963921405.1 Cepaea hortensis
CGACTATGAGTCGGTGTTTCCGACTCTGGTGTCTTTCTCCTAAGTCTTCCCACTTTCCATTTCTGTTGATATCTTAATCATCATCATGTGCCATTCACCATTTCCCTCGATCACCAATCGTGGATCAGCTATGTATTCTTTTCTCGATTATGCCGTGGAGTCTAACCATCCAGATATTTCTCTCTCTGCCCTCAGTTTGTTCTTTCTTCCATAATCTTGCAGGTTGGTACTATATTTTTCTAATTTATTTCTAGTAATAATGTGCCCAAAACAACTGCTTGACTGTCTTCTACGTTTAATTCCTCTAATCATTGTATGGTTTTCATGTCTTCCTTGCAGGAAGTGCTGACTGGTTTTTCTGTCTGTCCATGATATTCTTTGCATTTTCTCAGAAACTGCAAATCCCCTGCCATCAGATAGTTGCCATCTTTTCTGCTTACTGTGCACGATTCACATCCATATTATTGTACACGATCTATGTAGCACTTTAAGGCACATTTTCTTGTTCCAGTTGACATCATTTTATTAGTCAGCATGTTTTCCATCAAGCAAAAGGCATCTTTCTATAGCGATGCTTGATCCAATGTCTTTAATGCACCTCCCATCAGATGTTACAACAGTTCCGAGATAATTGTACCGATTTACTCTGTGAATTGACGAGAAACGATTTTCTAGGCATTGTTTAGATATAAATTTAGCATTATATAATTTAATTTAGTTTCTCTCATAGGATTATATCCTTGTACAAAAGCTAAAATTGGTTTTTTAAAATGTGTTTATTGGGTACAATATTCCTTTTTCTGTATATTTTCTACCGATCTGACTGCCAATACTAACGCTAATTATCATAATCAAAACAAGATATAATGCACCTGATAAGAAATCATAAAATGGCACTTCGGTTGTTTAATTTCCATATCTTTATTTATTTAGAGGAATTCCAGTTTATCCTAACAATAGGCTAACAGAATTATTGAGTGGTTCAAACAACTTAGGGGGAGGTTACATAAACAAAAAGAAACAAACAACATTAAATTAAACCATGGGACATAACGACATAATATTCTAATAGACATTATCTAATCTAAAAATATTCTAACATTTACAGTTCTAGCAATTACTTTTTTAAATTTTTCATTAATTTCATTTGTACATCAATCTTTTCTGCCACTCCTCAATATTTGAAAATAGTGTATCTTAAAGAAAAGTAAACATCATATAAATATAAGTAATTACAATATTTATTTACACTTTATTTGCACAAAACATTTTTATAATCTGCTTTCCTGTCTTTTCTGGAATAATATATACAACTTTAGTACCCCTTCTTGATAGCGACCCGATGCTTCCAATCTCTTATGTTTGGCAGCCTTTGAAAGGCCAAATAATCTTCAGCTGTTTTATTTCTCATCCTTTTGTCTAAGATCAAAGTGCAGTAACTGTTTTTGACCTGGCCGGAGCCACATGCAGAGGCGGTTATCCGGAAGACATACAGGGACGTGAAGACTTGATGGGGCAACTCTGGCCTCTGGGGGAACCCCCAAAGCTTTATGTTAAACAAAAAAGAAAAGAAAACAACAACAATCGCCTTTAAATTATCGAGCTGTGGGCTAAGATCAATTTAGTGTATCTGGATTTGATCTGGCCTGGATCACAGGGACGTGGAACATCATGGGGCGACTCTGGACCCTGGGGGACAGCCCGTCCTTATATAAATAAGTGTTTATACATTGACATACATCTCTGGCAGTCCATTACTCCATATGGACAACAATCACCTTCGGGCTACTAGGATTCTGAGGGTAAAACCATGGGCAGCTGCTTTGGTGGCTGACTTGTCATATGGACTATCATTATGAGCCGGTGATGGAACTACTATAACTTCTCCTTGAGGTTGAACGGGGCAAGGGTAAGGGTGAAATCGAATCGAAACTGACATACTTAATCCATGATCACTGCTAGAAAACACACTGCTGAGCAAGCCCACAGTATGTCTGTAGTCGTCAGAAGCAGCACCATTTCTCTCCCCCCTCCTCTCCATCGGCATCCCCTCCCCCTCGACGAGTATCTCGTGTCCATTATGTTCCTCACACTTCTCGGGGGGAGGGGGTTCTTCCTGCTTGTCCTTCTCCTGTCGAGGGCTCACATCCTGATTTCTTTAATCGCTGGTGGTGGTTATCCCACAATAAGTTTGTGGGTGTGTCATGAGATACAAAACACTGCAGTATGTTGTCACAACGGTAAAGGTGGAGCAGAAGAGAGGCAGGGGGAGACGAGCGAACGAACGAACAAACTATATTTTTAAAGGGTTAGGAATTGGGCACGCATGCCCGTCTGAAAAGAGACGATGCTGAGCAGTTTGGCCTCATGGCATGGCATGAGAAAGGAGAGGCAGCAACGAGACACAATGCTGTGCACAGACATGATCACCTTGGCCAGACTTTGGAATATTGGATCGGAAGTTCAAAGCATAATATATAGTAAACACTACTCATGATCACTATTAATTGTAATTGTTAGTTTAAATATATTTGATATAAGAATCTGTTTCATATTGTTGGATGTTTTATTTTATTTTTATTTATTTTTTTTTTGCGCTGGCACTCGTTGAACTCAAGCGTACTCCACAAATACTACTTTTAGTATCACTGGACTGAATTTTACTCTTGGGTTAACTTTTCCTTATTATGAGTGTCTCGCCATCAGGCTAAGTCAATCCGACGTCAGAGGTATCTATAATTTAAGTTACGAAGTTAAGGACGAGAAGTTAACATGTTAGTCCAGCTCTCGGTTGTAGGGGTTGAACGTCCTACCTCAGCATAAGCATACCGAATGTTAAAGATCGAGCGCTCTTATCCATTCGCCCAAGTTGACCTAATCATAACTAATCTATATATATATATATATATATATATATATATATATATATATATATATATATATATATATATATATATATATATATATATATATATATATATAATACATATTATTGCATGTTACTTTGTCTACATTCTCTTACTTAATTCTACCTCTCGTCTGTTGTTAATTGATATAAGTAAGAAAAAAAAACTGTTGACCTCCACAAGTTGCTTTCCGTTCACATTAAATTTAAAACATGGCATGGTATGTCAGTGTTGATAACCATTATTTTTCTTTTTTTTACTTTATGTTTATATCCAGTCATGTTGATCGCCTAATGTTTACAGTTAACTCCGCTATGGTTCAGTTAATTAAACTGAGTCGTCTTGTATCTTTTACTGTTTATTACTACTCCTCCAATACGGAGTTAAGAGGTCTTCTTGGCTGCTGGGTTAATACACTTGCGCTTACATTTCTGGTGCTCTGACAATGGCTCAGTCCATAAACCGGAAAGTTGGACTTGAAGTTTGACTTCTCGTTCAGAAAGCAATGACAAACTTTTTTTTTTTTGCATATCCCTTTTACAGGACATCGTTGTTAACACCAGCACTGCTGTTTTTGATGTCTTGGCAAGCTTATGTTCATTAGTTTGCCATTGCTTTCTGAATGACAGGCTCCAATACCAACACGTTAAAATCCAGCTCGACACGGTATAATGGCAAACTACTGAACGTAAAATTCCCTAGAATATCAACGTATGATTTAGGGTTGATTGCGACGTCATGTAAAGCAAATGCAACATTTTTTATGTGATTCCAGTCCTCTTTCTACCTTTTTGAATATGTTCTCTGAATAAACATTACACAGACCTGGGGTTGATGCACACCCATGCCTCACTTCTGTAAAGCAATTCTTCTCGAGCTCTCAACTGTGTTTGTCAACCCGCTGCTCACGACGGGTTGGCCGTTGAGTGTGCGATTTTCCCATACTGCTCCTCATGGTGGTACAGGTCTTTCTGTTTTCAGGGTGGGTTACATAAAGGTCCGGAACTCGGTGCAGGGTGCGGGATAAATTTAAAAAAAGAAAAAAAAAAAAACAGGGAATGCGTGGTTTAAAGGTGAGAAGATCGATTTCATTGCAACAGATATTATTATCCAATATGTCTCAGTGTCTTTCTGCAGAGCGGCCTGCTTCAAGCGTCGCACAAAGCTCAACTCCGTAGCTCCAGCGACAACACTCATGAGTCTCCGGAAAAAACTGCACTCGTGAATTATATATTAGTTGCATATAGGAAGCTCACGTTCGGTATTTTGCCATTATTTTCTGAACTAACGGCAGTCATACCATTGTATGAAATCCAACGCAAGGAGGTCTGCTTCAAAATCTCTCGCAGCTGTGTTGTGAACGCGGTATGCGAGAATACGAATTGCTTCCGTAACTCCTTCGCCACGGAACAGGCTGAACCATAAGACGCATCCGAAGTCGAACCCACAACTTCCGGGGCGTGACGTAGGTGGCTGAAGCATTTCGCCACGGAGACCAGTATGCAGGATATCGTCACTGGAGATCTTCATGTACGACACTACCCTCCTGGCATCAGAAGAGAGCCCTGCCCGCCGCATACCTCTACGTCATTGATTTGTAAATGATGGCTTTCATTACGCATGGCTATCTCCAATAGTGCTCCCGACTCCTCCCTTAGATAATGCAAGCTGAAATTTTGTTTGTGTGTGTGCGTATATTTGTATATTATTTATATTTATTGATTTGCCTTTCATTTTGACATAATAACTCTATGTGAAATATACCAGTAACAATTCATTGACTTGGCTGTTATTTTTAATCAAATAGTAGTCCTACTCCTTTCTCGTGTGTATCTCCTCCAGAATAAATTATTGTGTATTTGTCAGTTGTAATTTTGCCCGACCCCTTCCATCTCATCTCACATATTCCTAGAATATTCTTTATTTTCATGTTTTCCATTTCTTCTTATCGCATTGTTCAACTGTCCCAACTCATTTAATGTCCTAACATTCCTATTTAAAATTTATTTCCCATTTTAAATTTATTTCCTATTTATTAAATTTTGTCGATATGATTTTGCCATGAGTAGCTGGATGACAGTCTGGTGTCACCTCTGGCTCATGACTGTCCCTACCCGACGAGGATGTCCTAAGATAGCCATTAATGTCGTTCACTGCCTCTGATATGTGAATATTCATGAAATCTTGGGAAGATAATGTGGTATTTTCCCCTTGACATCCACATCCACATGGGGGTCTTTTACCTCTGCCTTTGACAGCCATTTGTGAGAACAAGTGCGTGCCCTGATCTGCTTATCAGCATTTACGTCCCTTATCCCGGCGAATATTCGGTCCCAGGGCTGCGCTTGTCACACCATTGTGGGTTTACCATGCTCTACCACTGGGAGGTGCAGTTTTTTTTCCCTTACTAAAGTTTATGATTTCCAAGACTTTCCAGTAAAGCTGAACTATAGAACACACATACTTCCAGTCCTGTATACTGTCAACCATGGTTAAATAAAATTTAAAAAACAAAAACAAACAAACTATCATCT
The DNA here is from genome assembly GCA_963921405.1 of Cepaea hortensis. NCBI lineage: Eukaryota > Metazoa > Mollusca > Gastropoda > Stylommatophora > Helicidae > Cepaea > Cepaea hortensis. The sequence goes on from CAWUFQ010000424.1 coordinate 5,441, forward strand.
CTTTTTGAATACATACCAATGGTTTGGGTATATGAATAGCTCTTCTTCAGCAAATCTTACCATTTGTAATTTATAAACAATTCTATTCAAACAACTTCGGGGGTGGCCATTCACATAAACAAAATGAACAAACAAAACAAAATAAAGGCAAGGGACATAAAGACTTAGCAAGTAAGGGACACTACCTTGTCTAAAAATATTTCTAACATTTACAGTTCTAGCAAGTACATTGTCAACTTTCCGTTATTTTCATTTGTAAATTAACATTTTATGCTATTCCCCAATATTTCAGGTTATTTTGTTAAAGAAAACTAACAATGTATTAAGACAAGTAATCATATTATTTAGTCATATTTTTGCACAACACATTTTTATAATCTGCTTTCCTCGCTTTTCCAAAATAATATATGTATAAACTTAGCTTCTCATCGTTACATCAGATATTTCGGTAATTTCTTATATTTTTGGCAGGCCTTTGAAGGGCCACATAATTTTCGGCCTGTTTATTTCTCGGTACTTTTGGCTAAGATCAAAGTGTAGTGTCTGCACTTAATCTGGCCAGGGTCAGCAGTAGAGGCGGTCATCTGAATGACACACAGGGACGAGGAACCTCATGTCGGGTACCCCTGGGGAACCGAAAGCCATTATTTAAAAAAAAAAACTGTTTATACATGGACAAACGTTAACAATGTTCACTGCTAGAAAATACTCGGCAGTCTTCAGAAGTAGCCACATTTCTCCCCCCACCCCCTCGACGAGTACTTCGCGCCAATTACGTCCCTCACACTTCCTGGGGGAGGGTCTTTCCGCGTGTCCTTCTCCTGCTGTGAGTTCACATCCTGATCTTTAGCTTCAAGACACTATATGAGCTAGACAAGATGCAAAATCAAGCATTTAGAGTCACCACGAGAGGGATGAGATCAACCCCTATAGTGGAAATGGAGATGATGTGGAGAACACACGCATTGAGAGTGCGCAGAGATACTAAAACGTTAATACACGCAGAAATGTTCCTCAGCTTGCCAGGCCACCCTATGAGGAATTGATTGGAAAACTTAGCTATGGGGTGGTTGAAAAGAAGCAGTTTTATCCACCAGGCCAAACGACTCTGCAGAGAAAGCACCGATCTGCCCACAGTTGCTATCCCCCTGACAACTATTCCAGAGCGAACTTCATGGAATGGTGAACATAGACTGTCACTAAACATCAAGACAAAAGTGAGAGGAGTATTTAACAAGGAAAAACAGAACAGTGTACAGCGCAGAACAGCCACTCTCAGCTTCCTTGATGAAGAATACCCACATAACCTCTGGATCGGAGTCTACACAGATGGGTCAACACACATTGCTGTTCGACATGGAGGAACGGGAGTGTACATAGAATACCCAAATAATACTAAGGACACGGCCAGAGTTTCAACAGGAAAGTAATGCCATAACTGTGATGCTAAAATTGATCAAGATAGCAACAAAGAAATTACTAAATACCAGCCATGTTACACAACCTGTGGTGCTTTTGACAGATGCAAAATCAGTACTAGAGGCGCTCCTGTCTGGGAAATTGCCATTACTAAGGACACTACTGTCTGAACTTAGCAGTCATCATAAGGTCACCATACAGTGGATACAATCCCACTGTGGAGTACACTGAATCGACAGAGCTGATCGATTGGCTAAGAAAGGAGCAAAAGAAGAACAACCTGATGTGCCCATTGCACACCACCAAAAGAAAAGAATGATCAAATTAGTCAGATAACCACCAAAACCTGCTCAAGACGACTGCCACGTTATGGACAGACCAGAACAAGTCATTATTCTGCGCCTCAGAACAGGACATAATAGATTACGTAACCACATGTATACAAAATTCAAGATTGGTGAAACAGCCATGTGCACATGTTGATTTGCGTCGCAGACAGCAGAGCATATACTTCAAGACTGCCCAAAATATTACATATCTAGGCGAACCTTCTGGCCTAGAGAGACAACAGTGGAAGATAACCTTTATGGACCGCTGAGTGAACTAAACATGACAGTTAAATTCATACACGAGACAACATTGCTGTTATAAACATATTTCAAGCGAACGTAAGAAGAAGAAGAAGACGAAGCTTGAAGACGCTTTAATCGATGGTGGCCGTTATCCCACAATAAGTTTGTGGATGTGTCATCAGAAAGGGAACACTGCAGTATGTCGTCACAACGGTAAAGTTGGAGCAGAAGAAAAGCAGGACGAATGAACGAACGAACATGCTTTATTTTCACAGGGTTGAGAAGTAGGCACGTAGGCCCATATAAAGAGAGACTAAGCTGTGCGGTTTGGCATCATGACATGGAGGAATATCAACATCAGAAAGGAGTGGCAGCACACGAGACACAAGGCTGTGCACAGACATGATCACCTTCGCCAGACTTTTGGAAACTGGATCGGAAAACCAAACAATAATATATAGTAAATACCACGCATTATGAGGAACAAACCAGAACTCAATCCAATGCTGGTGCCCTGACTCTGAGAAGTAAAAAGAAGACAACCATGATCCCAGACTCTGGTGATCGTGTGAGAAGGCGAACCATGTCGCTTATATTCTTATGCCACATGATGATGATGGCACAGGGATTATGAGGAATGAACCAGGTCTCAATCCAGAACTCTATTTGTGGCCTGGCTCTGAGAGACACACAGGAAAACAGAAGAAGAAGAAGAAGAAGAATAAGAAGAAGAAGAAGAAGAAGAAGAAGAAGAAGAAGAAGAAGAAGAAGAAGAAGAAGAAGAAGAAGAAGAAGAAGAAGAAGAAGAAGAAGATTCCCGGCTCGTCTATTCAGCCACAAGGACAAATGTAAGCAGGAACATGTAACAAAGGAGAATATCAAACAAGCCAATGTCCTTGCCATTGTCGTCAGTGTTTATTATTGAAAGTCATCGCCGCTGTTTATACAATCAATTACCAACAGGTGCGGGCCGACATGCGATGATTCTAAATCACTCTACATAAAGTTCAACACTGCAAAATATCTCCTACACAATAGTTAGTTCTAATCACCAACTTACGGCCTGGCTTGACCTTGACATCGGGCATGTGCTGTGCTCCACTGCCGTTCGCCCGGCCTACAGATTATCGAGCGTGACTGGCTTGTGTAATTAGCCGCTAACTTGGGCGACGCACTTTTGCCTCAGGTTGAAGTATCTTTGCAACCTTGGAGTAATGTCAACTTCATGTCGCTTGACTTCTGCACTTGTTTTCACAACCGCCTTTGACGAGGACCCTGGCAAGACTGAATCTGTCTCGCCGCGTCTCCTCAGTGTACCACACAACTAGTGTCACGTGATACACAACTTTCCGGAGTCACTTCCCTTTGTCCCTCATCATCATCTGTTGCTCCCCGACTTCTCTCAACTTAATCGTGTGTTCTTTGTTCATAGTGATCCTGTGAACGGTTCTCACTATGCCGATTCTTCTTCTCTTGTAAACATGTTCTTACTCTATCCGTTTACCGCTGTCTACCTCATATCGGTCCATGGCATTATGCCCCCCCCCCCATTTTCTGAAAATGGTGTAGCCATTTTCACAGTCTATTCGGTTTTTCAATCCCATGACATGAAGCGATATGGGTAGTCAGTTTATTACTCTATAATCTATTGTTGTACTTTCACAACCTCATTGTGTCTGACAATATGATAGCATGGCATTCCATTAACCACTGCACAAAATGAAAAAAAAAAATTTATTATTATGTTCAGGCACGCCCTATCAATCTACTTTCCGCGCAGACGACGTGTAGCCAACTTTGGGGTGGGGGAGGGGGGGTTGGTCTAACATACTATGAGCTTCATAATGTCCCGTGGCCTCCCCATAGTAGTCCCTCATATGCCCTATAGACAAGCAACCTCAAACCTATCAAGGCCATTACGCCCGAATGACGGGATACGCGTGGTTAATAGGTACCATTACCATCTATATTATTATTTATATATCGTATCATGGAATATATGAGCAATATGTACATGACTTTTGTACCGCTGTACTTCTAAGTTGTCATTTGGGTCTACCGTGTGACGTACTCCTTTAATACTCATAGATGGCGTTGTTGCATAAGCCTTTGTTTGTTTGCGGTCTACTTATATTTCATATGTCTAGGGTGATTATTTTTTCTTCGTGAAAGATGTCTTTTTATCTTATAACCGCAAGTTCATCTTCTTACCGATATCGATCTATCTTGTAGACCCATTTAGCAATGCCTTTGTGTCTGTCAAAGTTTATAATACTTTGATCTTCTATCTCCCCTGCTGGGTGATGTTGAACCGCTTTCTGTTCCTTGCGTTCTCTTTTCTGGTGAAATTTTTTTTTTATTCATCTCTATGTTTCTTCATTTCACTCCAATGCCGTCTTTTAGCCTTATGTTGGTATGCTAGGCCCGTTCAGTGTTGAACAATGGAGATGTACCTTAAGATATATGTACATTTGTATGCATGATCATCTCTATTATGGAATCTGTCAATCAATGAATAACATTATCATCAACAAATTTCATTGACATATCTAAGATATTCATGCTATATTATACACTGACAGCAAATTAAACATGTGACATTGATTTACATTATCAATGTGATTATATGTTGTAGCATCAATATTAAAATTAAATACTACCATCCACTAGTGTCATTTGTTGCAATTTTGTTTCTTGACCGTTGTCATTTCAAATTATTCTTGTTGCCACCGTTGTTATACTATATGATTTGTGTCTCTTGCTTTAGTCTTGGTTGGTGTTTCTCTTGTTTTGTATTATTGCTGCAAAAGATATACTATTAAGTCTTCATATATTCTGCATATGTAAAAAAAAAAATTCACATAAACAATAATGTGTATGAAGACTTATATACCACAATGGCACAACGATATATTGTTATCATTATTGTAATATGTGTGATGATATGTATAGCGGCGATTATACCCTGGTCTATCATGGCTTGCCGTTGCCTCGGACCTAATCACCGTAGCCTGTGTGGAAATTATTAGGTCTCTGATGACATCAATGTTCTCGTCGTACTTGTGGTTGATATCGTTGTCGTCTGTTGTAATATTCTCAATCCTCAGCTTTGCTGTGTTCTATTTTCGATACCGTAGGTTTCTCTCACTTGGTATCTGAAACTTGGCTGTTATACCTGGATTGGCTGATAGCTTACTTATAATGAATGAAACATGCAATATGATAGTTTACATCTGATCGATGGAAAATGCAATATTATAATTTACATCTGATTGATAGAATATGCAATGTGATAATTTACACCTGATCTAAGGAATATGCAATATGATAATTTACATCTGATCGATGAAATATGCAGCATGACAGATGAATTCATATTAGCAATCATTAAACCTAATAGCACTCAATTATTTAACCATGAGTGTGGTTGGTCCTACTTGTTTAACATGGGATGGTCTTTTCCGCTAGCTCGTTTGTGCTGGTTTGGTGCCCTAGGATTGTAGACCTGGAATGCTACCTTTACCAGATTTATGGATGGATTTACAGTGGTACTTGCACGGTCCCACAACTCTTTCATTCATCTTCTGTGCATTCTGGTAATTAATAAAATTGGAAAAAGTATGTACATATCTGACTCTTACTAATTAATTAAGTACAATGTCAAATTGACTGCTGGTATCTGTACTCATTCTATACGGCAGTTCAGAGTTTTAAGTAATATTTGGGTAAATGTGTCTTTGTTACCCTTGATGTACGCTGAATATACTTGTTTTAAGTTATCTCATTATCGTATAGTATCTTTCTCATGTAAGGAAGTTAAAAAGTTGTTTTTGTTGTGTATGTAGTGTTGTGGATTGTGTATTTAGTGCATGATAGTGTATTTAGTTGTATATGTATGTGTCTAAGTGCATAACAAGATAGTTTGAGATGTTATGTAACGTGAGTGTTGAATGTATATCTAAAGAGATGTTTCTTTTCTTATTGTTAATCAGTTAATATCCTTATCTTGTGACTCTACTGTGTTCTTAATGTGTATGGTAGTGCTGTTTGTTTTCTGTATCCTAAGCAAACTAATTAAAATCATAAGATATTTATAGAATATCCGTGGAAGTTACTTTAATTACTATCACAGTTTTACAGTAGGATAAAATAAATATGTTTATTACATTGAACTGTCATTGATCTAATTGTTATTGGTGTAGCATAACTTTTATTTTTGTTAGCCATCCAGGTATTTTATTCGTGTTTGGAATGTCGTCATCGCTAGTCGATGAATCTTGTTGAGTTGATTCTTCACGGTTAAACTTATGTTTATCTGTCACTATTTCTTTTTTGGTTTGCAAAAGTACTGCTGCACATTCTGCCTGTTCTTGGGTAATGAATTCCTTTTCCCAATTTTCAATGTCTTGACTGGTGCATTCTTTTACATTAGGTACGTTGCCTACTATTAAGTACGTTCCTATGTTATGTAACGCTGCAGCTTCAACTCTTCCCTGGTAATACGTGCAGTTTATGTCGACCCATGCGACTTTATACTGTTCTAATGTTCCCCCAACTGTCTTACATGTTATTGTTTTATTTGTATAGTCGTAATCATTGACTATTCTTTCGTCTACTCCAATAATGGTATTTCCTGTGTCTCTTATCATTGGGACTGTTATCCCGTTTACTAGTGCTAGGTGTGTCTCTAGGTTTTCATCTGTTAGAAACATCGAGTTAGCTTCGTATATGCACGCCTCATCGTCTGTATCGTTATCACTGTCATTTATCCAAGTCTTTATGTTCACTGCGTTTGTTTGTTCATATTCGTCTGGTGAACTACTAGTAAATAGGAATGCTGCACTGGCTTCCTTTGCAGTTGCTCTCTCTTCACGTTGTTGTGCTTGATGTTCTTTTAATTCTTGTTTGGCCCATGCTGCTAGGTCTTGCCCTGTCATGCCACACTTCTCTCCCATGGCTATGAAGTCTTGTAATGACGACATGTTTGTTACCTATGCTCAACTATTCTACTAAGAATATGATGTATTAGTAGCCCAAGGTATCAATAGTGTATAGCATATGCTGTTTTTGATTATGTGATGACTGATGGTGTGCTTATTTAGATTTTATCGTTGTGACGCTATTGACTGATGCTCATAAATAGAAGTAACCTTTGCGTGGAGTTATCGTGGTGTCATAAGGTTTAACATATTACACCAGAAGAGATGGGTGATGTATACTATGAGTGGTATAATATATATATATATATATATATATATATATATATATATATATATATATATATATATATATATATATATATATATATATATATATATATATATATATGAAGTATACTATCTTAATTTCTCAGCACTGGAACATTCAGAAGATTTGTGTGATGCCAGTGGATCTTGTTTTTGATCACTGAGAATTATTATTGAGACCTTGAATTAATTCATAAATTATCTCACTACTCTTACTTGATATAAGCTCAACACCTATAATGGAGAAAATGACAAAAACCTGTGGAGAAAATAACCAAATATCTACTCTAAACAGCCGCACAAAATGATACAAACACAGTCAGACAATTTCACTCGCCTGATGCCTTGTTGCTGCTGCTGTGTTGCGGTTCTTCACTGGTCCGGCATCTTCCTTCCAGTAGTCGAGGTCTTAAATGTTGATAGTTAGAGTTGGCTCATCCTTCAGATAGATCTGTCAGGAAATTCTAGTCTTCTCTGTAACTTGAGTGGAAAAGAGTTTAATATCGTGTAGATTCACTGTGGTGATGTCGTGTTATTGTTCTGGACTGAATCGATATGTTGACTTCGGTTGTTTAAGTTGTTCTATGTTAGTTGGAGACCAAAGTTGAATTTTAGAAAAAATGTCTTAGAAAAATTCTGATTCTTGACTTCCAATAAAATGACTTGGTATACTACTGCTAGATTTTTGCTACCTTTCTTTCACATGTAGTTGTGATCATCTTCGTTGTCTTGAAGTATTTGATTGAAATTTTGATTGTCCCACAAAGTCGACTCAATTATCGCCCCACTTACTACTTATATAACTGTAGTTATGAGATATCAGTCAAAATTCAGCCATCATTGTTGTTTTGATTTATTGTCTTGTATGATGCGTCTTAATGGTTGACAAGACTGTCTGTTAGCACTTTGAACAACTGATCATGTGCCGTCGTTGTATTTGTGGGTTCACTTTCTTGACTCTTTTTCTTTTCAATTGTTGAATGTCTTCAGGTAATTAATGAGTCTTTCTTTCTAGACTTGTTGACACTTAGTTCTTGACACTCGTGAATGTCTTTAAGAGTTTATTTGGAGTTCACAACTCAAATGTTTTCTCAGCCAGGGTCAATATTTGTCAAAATTGATATTTCATTTGTTGTGTTCAACGTTGTGGCTTAAATGTTCATATTATAGAGCGATATTCACACCATGCTTTGATAGCTGAACTTGTTTGTTGACGACTTCATTCAAAAATTGCAAATGGCGTCCAAGGTGACCTTCCTTGTTCTTTGTTTGAATGTTACCGAATTTTGTTGAAGGTAACTCTTATTTTGGTGCTCCTGCTTTATTGTATTCGAGCCTCCCACTTGCCATGTAGCTGATTCCCGGCTCGTCTATTCAGCCACAAGGACAAATGTAAGCAGGAACATGTAACAAAGGAGAATATCAAACAAGCCAATGTCCTTGCCATTGTCGTCAGTGTTTATTATTGAAAGTCATCGCCGCTGTTTATACAATCAATTACCAACAGGTGCGGGCGGACATGCGATGATTCTAAATCACTCTACATAAAGTTCAACACTGCAAAATATCTCCTACACAATAGTTAGCTCTAATCACCAACTTACGGCCTGGCTTGACCTTGACATCGGGCATGTGCTGTGCTCCACTGCCGTTCGCCCGGCGTACAGATTATCGAGCGTGACTGGTTTGTGTAATTAGCCGCTGAACATGGGCGACGAACTTTTGCCTCAGGTTGAAGTATCTTTGCACCCTTGGAGTAATGTCAACTTCATGTCGCTTGACTTCTGCAATAGTTTTCACAACCGCCTTTGACGAGGACCCTGGCAAGACTGATTCTGTCTCGCCGCGTCTCCTCCGTGTACCACACAACCAGTGTCACGTGATACACAACTTTCTGGAGTCACTTCCCTTTGTCCCTCATCATCATCTGTTGCTCGCCGACTTCTCTCAACTTAATCGTGTGTTCTTTGTTCATAGTGATCCTGTGAACGGTTCTCACTATGCCGATTCTTCTTCTCTTGTAAACATGTTCTTACTCTATCCGTTTACCGCTGTCTACCTCATATCGGTCCATGGCAAAGAAGAAGAAGAAGAAGAAGAAGAAGAAGAAGAAGAAGAAGAAGAAGAAGAAGAAGAAGAAGAAGAAGAAGAAGAAGAAGAAGAAGAAGAAGAAGAAGAAGAAGAAGAAGAAGAAGAAGAAGAAGAAGAAGAAGAAGAAGAAGAAGAAGAAGAAGAAGAAGAAGAAGAAGAAGAAGAAGAAGAAGCAGCAGCAGCAGCAGCAGCAGCAGCAGCAGCAGCAGCAGCAGAAGAAGAAGAAGAAGAAGAAGAAGAAGAAGAAGAAGAAGAAGAAGAAGAAGAAGAAGAAGAAGAAGAAGAAGAAGAAGAAGAAGAAGAAGAAGAAGAAGAAGAAGAAGAAGAAGAAGAAGAACAGAAACTGATTTAGTAAATCTATCTTAAAAACAAATAGCACAAGAACAACACAGACTTTTCCCGTCTATATTGTTACTTGTTAAATAAATAAATTTGCATATTTATTAATGCCTTTATTTCTACATGACTTAACCACGGAATAAACCTGGCTCACTAATAGTTAGTTAGTTAGTTAGTTAATTAGTTAGTTAGTTAGTTAGTTAGTTAGTTAGTTAGTTAGTTAGTTAGTTAGTTAGTTAGATGGAGAACATCAGGCGAGGAGAGGAGTGGGTCAGAGTGCCAGCCGTGCAGTCAGACTTGTGCAGAGCTGTAATAACATTGAGCCGGGAGTGCAGGGAGTGTCCAGCAGGGGCCACGGAAGTAGAAATTCAGCAACTAATTCAGGAAAATTCTCGCCCGGGTGATGTGATTATCTACACGGATGGGTCAGTGTTGAGAGGTAGGAGAAGTGCCTGGGGGTTCTTGGCAAAAACTAATGGTCGGCGTTTGGTGCAGGAGAGCCTGGCGTATGATGACACTACATCTAGCTTAAGAATGGAGGTGGAGGCGGTCAGTGCAGCTTTCCGCTGGATAGAAAACACGATACATACACACATTGTGATTGTAACTGACTCAGAAAGCATGCTGAGAAGGGTGAGAACAGGCAAGCTTCGTGCAGAGTGGCTTGCTTCGCTTCGGAGGTCACGGGTAGCAAGCATCATCTGGATCTTTTCTCCTGGGCATGCCGGTGTGCTGGGGAATGAACAGGCGGACAGATTGGCTGGCTCGGCAAAACTTGGTGGAGTATTGATGCATGACAAGGCAGACGTGGTTGCGGCCTTGTGGGAGCACGTGTACACCTCGGAGGAGCAGATGGATCACCATAGTCTGGTAAGAATGAGACAGCGAGGTGTGACGAGGGGATCTGGCCGACGCTTGACGCTCAGAGGAAAGGCAAGACGGACATATAATCAGATTGCTACTGGAACTATTAGTGTTGGAACTCTTCGCTGGCTGCTGGGGATGGGGACGGAGCGCTTATGAGAATGTCCCGAATGCTGTGATGTCGGTTCCTTAATCAATCAATCAATCAATCAATCAAAGTAGTTAGTTAGTTAGTTAGTTAGTTAGTTAGTTAGTTTGTTAGTTAGTTATTTAGTTAGTTAGTTAGGTAGTTAGGTAGTTAGTTAGTTAGTTAGTTAGTTAGTTAGTTAGCTAGTTAATTAGTTAGTTATTTAGTTAGTTAGTTAGGTAGTTAGGTAGTTAGTTAGTTAGTTAGTTAGTTAGTTAGTTAGTTAGTTAGTTTGGTCAACATATTATTATAATTGCACATGCAACTAAGTAAATAAATGCTCAATTCCTCGCCTCACTATCTCCCTCAGCGCATACTGCACACCAGTTCTGTGTTGGTTGACTATATTTCTAGCTTGCCCCCGTTTGACTTGATGGTCTTGCAGTCTGGTCACAGTTGCAGAATCACATCCAGTCCTTGAGTCATTTACTCGTCCTGCCTCCCTGAGGACGTTCACAATTAAGCCTGGTCTATTGCTCGTGTTTGTTTCTTCTCACGCCTTCGGGATGGATGACAGAAGAGAGAGAGAGAGAGAGAGAGAGAGAGAGAGAGAGAGAGAGAGAGAGAGAGAGAGAGAGAGAGAGAGAGAGAGGGAGGGAGAGTGTGAGAGAGAGAGAGAGAGAGAGAGAGAGAGAGAGAGAGAGTATGGTTGTGAGGACATATGATATACACTACAGTTCAGCTTCACACATGATGATGATGTGTTTGATGATGATGTTGTCGATGATGGTGTTGATGTCGTTGATGATAATGATGATGTCGTTGATGATGATGATGATGTCGTTGATGATGAGGATGATGTTGTTGATGATGATGTTGTTGTTGATTATGGTTTTGATGATGGTGATGTTTTTTATAACGATGTTGATGAGTATGATGTTGCTGATGAAGATGATGTTGTTGATTATGTTGCTGCTGATGTTGATGTTGTTGATGACATTGTTGGCTTTTTTAATTATCATGTTGTTGTTGATGATGATGATGATGATGATGACGATGATGATGATGATGATGATGATGATGATGATGATGATGATGGTGTTGATTATTTGTTGCTCATGATGATAATATCCATGTTGTTGTTGTTGATGATATTATTTGATAAGCAAAGAAAGCAGCACCCGCACATTGACTAGATAAGCAAAGCAAATAGCACCCGCACATTGACTAGATAAGCACAGAAAACAGCACCCGCACATTGACTAGATAAGCAAAGAAAGCAGCACCCGCACATTGCCAAGACAAGCAAAGAAACGGGGGTTATTGTAACGATGTGGTTACACCGCCTGCCTCGGGCCCGAAGGTTGTCTGTTCGAAACCGAACTCCGTCATTTGGTTTACTTGAACACATTTATATGAGACTTCAGAGGGTTGGCGCTGGAGCTACGGAGTTCGTGCCCATGAAGTTTATCTTCTAAATACATTTTAGTCAAAGAAAATTGTGTCCTGTCTGAATGCATCCTTACAATAGCGTTTTCTATTGAAACACATTATCAGTGGGAACTCTATAAAGCTAAGCCTTACTACTGTTTATTTCTGTTGATTCATTTATCATCATCATGTGTCATGCAGATAAGCATGTTAGACAATCTTTCGCCATTTCATACGATAACCTGAGTCGTGCATAAGCGTTGTGTTCTGGTCTCGATTATATCACGTGGTCTAACCATCCAGGTACATCTCTCTCTCTCTACCCTCAGTTTGTTCTTTCCCCCATAATCTTGCATGTTGATAATATATTTTCTAATTTATTTCTATTAATAACGTGCCCAAAAATCTGATTGACTGTCTTCTACGTTTAATTTCTTTAATCAAAGTATGGTTTTCATTTCTTCCTTGCAGGGCTTGCTGATTGGTTTTTTCTGTCTGTCCATGGTATTGTTTGCATTCTCTTCAGAAACTACATCTCCACAGCCATAAGATGTATGTCAGCATTTCTGTTTACTGTACACGTTTAAGATCCATATTATTGTACACGATCTATGTAGCACTTGAAGGCTCTTTTTCTCGTTGCAATTGACATCATTTTATTGGTCAGTATGTTTTTCATCAAGCAAAAGGCATCCTTCTATAGCGATGCTCGATCTAATGTCTTTAATGCACCTCCCATCAAATGTTATGACAGTTCCGAGATAATTGTACCGATTCACTTTGTGAATTGACCAAACACGATTTTCCAGGCATTGTTTGGATACAAATTTAGCATTATATAATTTACTTCAGTTTCTTTCATAAGATTATATCCTTGTACAAATAGTCAATGGGATTTTTAAAATGTGTTTATTGGATACAATATTCCTTTTTCTGTATATTTTCGACCTATCTGACTGCTAATACAAACGCTAATTATCATAACCAAAACAAGATATTATGCACCTGATAAAAAATCATAAAATGCTCCTTCGCTTGTTTAATTTCTAAATATTTATTTATTTAGAGGAAGTCCAGTTTATCCTAACAACAGGCTAACACAATTTGTGAGTGGTTCAAACAACTTCGGGTAGGCTACATAAACAAAAAGAACAAACATTAAATTAAACCATGGGACATAATTACTTAACGTATTACATTACCTAATCTAAAAATACTTCTAATATTTACAGTTCGGGAAATTACTTTTTAGATGTTTCGTTAATTTCATTTGTGTATCAACCTTTTGCGCAATTCCTCAACATTTGAAAATATTATATCTCAAATAAAAATAAACATCGTATTAACATAAGTAATTACAATATTTATTTACACTTTTTTTGCACAAAACATTTTTATAATCTGCTTTCCTGTCTCTTCTGGAATAATTTATACACCATCAGTACCCTTTCTTGATAGAATATGGACACAATGTAATCAATGTATTTTTGGAAGGCCTTTGAAAGGCCAAATAATCTTCACCTGTTATATTTCTCATCCTTATGACTAAGATCAAAGTGTAGTAACTGCACTTGATCTGGCCGGGGCCACATGTAGACGAGGTCATCCGGAAGACATACAGTGATGCTAAGACCTGATGGGGCGGCGTTGGCCCCTGAGGGAAACCCCAAAACTTTATTTAAAGAAAACAATCACCTTTAAATTATCGAGCTGTGGGCTAAGATCAAATTAGTGTACTGAACTTGATCTGGCCAGAGTTACAGGGACGTGGAACATCATGGGGCGACTCTGGCCCCTGGGGGACAGCCCGTCCTTATATAAATAAGTGTTTATAGACTGACATACATCACTGATAGTCCGTTACCCCATATGGACAACAATCACCTTGGGACTACTAGGACTCTGTGGGTAGAACCATGGGCAGCTGCTTTGGTGGCTGACTAGTGACAGGACCATCATTCTGAGCCAGTGATGGACCCTACTATAAATTCTCCTTGAGGTTGAACGGGACAGGGGTACTGGTGAAATCGATTCGAAACTGACATACTTAATCCATGACCACTGCTTGAAAACTCACTGCTGAGCGAGCTCACAGTATTTCTGTAGTCGTCAGAAGCAGCACCATTTCTTCCCCCTCCCCATCCGCATCCCATTCCATTCGATGAGTACCTCGTGTGCAATACGTTCGTCACACTTCCCGGGGGAGGTTCTTCCTGTTTGTCCATCTCCTGTCGAGGGCTCACATCCTGATTTCTTTAATCGCTGGTGGCGGTTATCCCACAATAATTTTATGGATGTGTCATGAGAGAAAAAAAAAACACTGCAGTATGTCGTCACAACGTTAAAGTTGGAGCAGAAGAGAGGCAGGGGGGAGACGAACGAACGAACGAACACACTTTATTTTCAAAGGGTTAGGAATTGGGCACGCATGCCCGTCTAAAAAGAGACGTTGCTGAGCGATTTGCCATCATGGCATGGATGAATATTAACATGAGAAAGTAGTGGCAGAACACGAGACACAAGGCTGTGCACAGACATGATCACTTTCGCCAGGCCTTGGAATATTGGGTCGAAAGTTCAAACCATAATATATAGTAAACATAACGCTTGATCACTAGTAATTGCAATTGGTAGTTTAAATATATTTGGTATAAAACCTGTTTCATATTGTTGGATCCCCCCCCCCCCCCCCCGCACATGTTGAACTCAAGCGTAGTCCATAAACGGACTGAATTTTGCTCTTGGACTAGCTTTCCCTTATTAAGAGTGTCTCTTGCCATCAGTCGAACCCAATCCGACTTCAGAGGCATCTATAATTAAGTTCCGACGTCAAGGACGAGAAGTCAACATTTTAGTCCAGTTGTCGGTAGTGGTGGTTGAACCTCCTACCTCGGCATCAGCACACCGGATGTTAAAGAACGAGCGCTTTTATCCGTTCGCCGAAGTTGACATAATCTCTCTCTCTCTCTCTCTCTCTCTCTCTCTCTCTCTCTCTCTCTCTCTCTCTCTCTCTCTCTCTCTCTCTCTCTCTCTCTCTCTATCTCTCTCTCTCTCTCTCTCTCTCTCTCTCTCTCTCTCTCTATATATATATATATATATATATATATATATATATATATACATATATATATATATATATATATATATATATATATATATATATATATATATATATATATATATATATATATATATAAGGGGCGTTCATTTGAAATCCGTTCGTGCCGCACCGCGCGTAATTGCATACGTTGAACATGATCATGTCATAGTCATGTGATGAGTACTGACCAATGAATAAAAGTGCACGTGCTTATCGTCCCAAGATGCATAGGTTCTATTTCTGAACGTTGAGAAAATGGCAAGGTTGATCCAAAATCCGTCCAAAGAAGCTCAAATAGCGGTGATTCAGTTTCTTTCATTTGAAGGATGTCAACCAGTGGACAGTCATCGAATAATGCAGGCAGCGTACGGTAACAAATGTGTGTCGAAGACAACAGTGACAGACTGGGCACGAATATTTCGAAAAGGACGTCAGTTCACGACAGATCTTGACGGCCGGGTCAAGCACATATTGTTGCAACAGAAAAAAAGCCATTGTCGAAGAATATGTTCGCTGGCGAAAGAGATTCGATGTATCCATTGGAACAATTCAAAAGGTCGTTCGTAAGGAACTTCAGTATCGGAAGGTGTGTTCACAGTGGGTAACACGGATGTTGACCGACAACCAAGAAGAGGAACGCATGGAATGATGTGGTATGTTGGGAATTAGGAAGCAGTACCCACCTTGGCCTACCGCACAATGAAGTTAAGCTAAGAGGATGGGACTAATTTCGTTTGGAGGGGATGGGTCCTTGGAAGCCAAAGTGCCCCATATTAGCTCTGGAAATCTAGGGGTTTCCCCGGAATGTTAATGACTTCCCTCCAAAACTTTCCTTCCCGACCTGTATTCATTTTCCCTTTCAGGTGAAATGTTAAAATGTTTTGCGTATCCTTTTACAGGACTTAGCTGTCAACAGCAGCATCTTTCAGCTGTCTGTTGATCTCTTGGCAAGATTACGCTCAGTAGTTTGCCATTGCTTTCTGAGCGGCCGGCTCAGTATCCGCAAGTCACGAGCGGGGGTCGAACCACCTCAGTTCTCGCTCCGCTGCGAGACTCTGCGTGATAAACGGGATTACAGAGAGAAAGTGTTGTAACCCCACAGCCAGAGAGACCGGCCAGGTGAAATGAGTACAAGGAAATTTATATAATTTAAAATCTCTTTCCTGAGTAATCTGGAACCTGGGCTTTTACAATAGAACAGGACGTTGATGTCTATTAGTGTTTACCCAGCCACCTTTCGTTCCAAATTCTACAAATATGTGAATTAATAAAAGTAACTACACATATAAAAAGTTTTGTCACATCACAATGTACTCAACAAGAAAATGAAGGAAAAGTAAAATATGTTTATTACATAAAACGCTGTGGAATTGAAGCCAGTAAAGCAAATATGAACACATGAAATACATTTGTTAGTCTCGAGATAATGTTCCTAAGTTCACAATGGAAAATGGAACTCTTAGTAGATCTACTGTTGATTCAATCATGTTGCTACTGTTCCTATCCACTATTCCTCCTAACTTGTTTATGAGCTACACTGTATTGCATTTTTGAATCTTTTTGGAATAAGCGAAAACGTTTGTAAATCTAAAAAAGTCTCTACACCACTATAAGACTTAGAGAAGTTCATAACCACTCTCTGTCTATTGTAGTCTTTGATTGTTCTCAATTTTACCAATGTTCAACAGAGTGAAATCCAGTTACTTCATTGATGAAATGCTGAAAAGATCTCTGCCATATTTCTAAGTAATCTGCAGTGATGTTAGTACTGATTTACAGATCGTGTGTTAATAAGCAGGTCTTTGAGACAATATACAAAGTCATTAGGGTAATCTGCAGGTCCTGGTAATACTTTACAGAATCATGTGATAATCTGCAGGTCCTGGTAATACTTTACAGATCCCTTGGTGATGATCTGCATCATCATGGTAATGATTTACAGATCTTGTGATAATCTGCAGATCCCAGTGATCATAATCGGCAATAATGTTGGTAACGATCAATATATCTTATGATATCTGCAGATCCCTGTGACCATAATCTGCATGATCTTGGTGATATAATAATCTGCAGGCACTGTCTTCCTCACCTGAGGTGAATAAACATGGTGATCCTATTTATATCTGGTCAATGGATGATAATTCTCCAGTTGACAAGAATGAAAAGGGCTACAGACAGGAGTTACAGAAGGTAGCAGATTCAGAAAGTACCTACAAGTTAAGAGCTGCAGTGTCTCTTTTTGTACTGGTATCAGACGTCAGCAATTTATCTGGCAAGCTACCTCTTCTTCTGCTCTTGTACATAGTGATCTGTTTGCTGATGTTCTCACAGAGAACACAGACACAGTGAATGACAAGGCTAGTAGATGAGTGATGAAGAGTTAATGATGAAATGCACCCAGCATATCTGATCCTAAATAGCAATGGAACAGGACAGGATGATTGTTCATCTTATTCATTAAACTCATGTTACCAATCAGTGCTGCCTCAATTGTTTTAGTCTGCCTGGTTACTTTTCCTGTTTATTCCTTCTCACCTTTTCTCTCATTACCTTTATTTACTTCATCTGAAACTGGGGTGATATTTCCCATGCCAGTCAGAAGTGGTTATGCATGAAAGCATACCATGTGTCTCTTCATTACTTACTCTGTCAAACAGGGAGGTGTTTTCATAGAATTACATTCCACAGGTTGAATTAAAGTAATAATGTAAAGAAGCTTACAATGAATATTTTCACTCCTAAGTTAACACAATGATTAAAATATGATTGGTATGAATGTTGAGGTATAGGTGAAGCATTCATTGTGAGTATTCACACTGCCTCTCATTCATTAACACACCATATACAGAGTGATAGAAAGATGAGATGACACAGTGCACTCATTCTCTCATTCCAACACCAATCTTCTCTTTATTCATTCACTTGAGTGCTTGAACTGGTCTGTTAGCTTGACTGTGGTTCGATCAGAGTGCTAGATACAGATCATTTCACAATGTGTTCGAATAAGTCTCAGCAGTATAAAATGCTGGACCCGTCATTGATGCTAAGCAGTTACATAACACAATCTTTCTTCACACCACGGACGTATAAAGATAAGAGGAAGAGCACTTTCATTCCTCCCACTCTCATTCTCGTGTGTTGTAGAATCGCTGTGGATTTAAAGCTAAGGCGACGGTCAGCACACAAATCATAGCTTGTCCTTTACTAAACCTGCTCTGAACGCAGTCAGAAAGCTAGTAAGATTTAGATTTAAGAATAGTGATTTGGGCTTAAATGAGCCTCTTCTCATAGCTTAAGACATAGTGTTTGTACAGCGCTCCTCTTCTCGAAACAAAAGATAGATGGAGTCAGATATTTTCTAAACCAGTGATGGCGGAATGTAGCCATTGCTGGGACATGGTGGAAGTTGGCGTCTGTCTTCAAATAGAAGAATATATATATATATATATATATATATATATATATATATATATATATATATATATATATATATATATATATATATATATATATTTGTGTGTGTGTGTGTGTGTGTGTGTGTGTGTGTGTGTGTGTGTGTATGCCGGAACCTTCATATACACACTCACATACTCAAAGCTTTACCTGACTTAAAAGTCAGCTACTTTTGATACACAGAAGCAATCCAACGGAATCAGGCAAGGGACATACAGGTCCAGAAAACTCCCCGTGAAAACACACCCGGCCTCCATGAATGTCGAATTCCATGTGCCAAATCAAAGCGTTCTTCGTCCCAAGAGCCTCTGCAGCGACGGTATTTTTCCAGCTTAACCAATGGGTTTAGTTGGATTCGAACACCTGACCTGTCCATCATTGGTTGACATGGCTATATTTAGCGCTGATGCCACATTCTTCAAATTCCGATGCTTTCTTGTGCAAACACTTTTGTAGAAAACTGTGTTTTGAAGTAGTGATGTGCAGAAGTGAAACGAATTGAGGGCGCAATATGCGAACAATGGTGTTTGAACTACTTGCTGCGTTACAGAGTGGATGTGTGATGCATTTCTCTTCCGCATAGTGGCAGGCGATGAATCATGGTGTCACCACTTTGACCCGAGCAGCAAAAGAGAGATCGTGCAATGAAAGAATGCTGGATCACCAAAAGCCAAAAAATTCAAGTTATAGATTTCCGCTGGTAAGGTTATGCTGAGCGCATTATTTTGACCATGAAGGGCTATTGTTGGCCGACTTTAAAGAACCTGGTGTCAACATCAACTCTACCCACTACTTGCAAACACTAGACAAACTGCAAAAAGCCATCAAGAATAAACGACCCGCATGATTTCTCGCGGTGTGATTTTGTTGCCCGATAATGCCAGTCCGCATGTCGCAAAGATTGTGCAGGAAGCATTAGCAAGAAAGAAGTGGGAAATTCTGCAACATCCAGCCTATAATCCTGATTTGTCACCATGTGATTTTCTTTGCTCGGACCTCCAGAAAAAGCTCTCAAGGGGCAACGATTTCAAACAAATGCAGACGTAATGAACGCGGTAAACACTTGGTTCAATGAGCAACCACAATACTTTTTTTGCGGACGACATTCGCCGCCTACCTAAGCAATGGGGTGCTTGCCTGAATGCCTTCGGCGACTTCGTCTTACCAACCTATAATGCATAATTCATTCAAAATGAATGCTTTGTTTAATTCTACCACACCTGTTAATGTTTCTTTCATGCTATTGTAATAAAGCCATTGGAACTGGTTTCAAATGAACGTCCCTAATACATACATATTGTTGCATGTTACTTTGTCTACATTCTCTTACTTATGTCTGCCTCTGGTCTGCCTCTCGTCTGTTGTTAATCTACATAAGAAAGGAAAACTGTTGATCTGCACAAGTGGATTTCCATTCACATTAATTTCAAACGTTGCATGGTGCTGTCAGTGTTGATAACCATTGTTTTTGTTTACTTTGTTTATATCCAGTCATTTTGATCGCCTAATGTTTACAATTAACTCCGCTATGGTTCAGTTAATTAAACTTAATTTAAGTCGTCTTGTATTTTTTACCGTTTACTGCTACTCCTCCAATATGGAGTTAAGAGGTCTTCTTGGCTGCTGGGTTAATACACTTGCGCTTAAATTTCTGGTGCTCTGACAGTGGCTCAGTCCCTAAACCGGAAAGTTGGACTTGAAGATTGACTTCTCGTTTAGAAAGCAATGGCAATTTATTTATTTATTTTTTATTTTTTTTTTGCATATCCCATTTATAGGACATCGTTGTCAACACCAGCACTGTTGCTTTTGATGTCTTGGAAAGCTTACGTTCATTAGTTTGCCATTGCTTTTTGAACGACCGGCACCCATATCAACACGTTAAAATCCAGCGCGACTCGGTATAATGGCAAATTACTTAACGTAAAATTCCCTAGAAATAAGACCTATGATTGTGGGTTGATCGCGACGTCCTGCAAAGCACATGTAACACATGTAATGTGACTCCAGTCTTCTTTCTACCTGTTTGAATATGTTCTCTGAATAAACATTACACAGACCTTGGGGTGATGCACAACCTTGTCTCACAACTGTAAAGCAAAACTTCTCGAGCTCTCAACTACGTTTGTCAACCCGGCACACACGACTAGACGGGTTGGCCGTTGAATGTACGATTGTTCTCATACTACTATTATGGCAGTACAGGTGGTTCTATATTCGGCGGTCGGTTACATAAAGGTCCGTAACTCGGTGCAAAGTGCGGGATAAAAAAAAAAGGAATGCATGGTTTAAAGGTGAGAAGATCGATTTCATTGCATGAGGTATTATCCAATATGTCTCTGTGTCTTTCTGCAGAGCGGCCTGCTTCAAGCGTCGCTCAAAGCTCAACTCCGTAGCTCCAACGACGACACTCATGAGTCTCCGGAAAAAACACTGCACTCGTGAATTATATATTAGTTGCATATTGGAAGCTTACGTTCAGTAGTTTGCCATTATTTTCTGAACTAACCTCACTCATACCATTGTATGAAATCCAACGCAAGGCAGTCTGCTTCCAAATCGTCCGCAGTTGTGTTTTGAACGTGGTATGCGAGAATCCGAATTGCTTCCGTAATCCCTTCGCCACAGAACCGGCTGAACCATAAGACGTATGAGAAGTCGAACCCACAACTTCCGGGGCGTGACGTAGGAGGCTGAACCATTTCACCACGGAGACCCCTGTACGCAGGATATCGTCACTGGAGATCTTCATGTACGACACTACCCTCCTGGCTCCAGAAGAGAGCCTTGCCCGCCGCATACCTCTTTGTCTTTGATTTATAAAGGATGGCTTTCATTACACATGGCTATCTCCATAAGTGCTCCAGCCTCCTCCCGTAGATAATGCAAGGAGACATTTAGTACTGCTACTTGTTGTTGATGCGTATACTTGTATAACATTTATATCTATTTATTTGCCTTTCATTTTGACAATAATAACTCTATCTGCACTACACCAGTAACATTAATTGACTTGGCTGTTATTTTTAATCAAATATTAGTTCTACTCCTTTCTCATGTGTATCCTTCTACAGAATAAATTAGTGTGTGTTATCTGTTGTAATTTTGATAATCCCTTCCATCTCATCTCCCCTACGCCTAGAATAATCTCCATTTTCGTGCTTTCCACTTCTCTTTTCACATTGTTCAACTGCCAACACTCATTTAATGTCCTAACATTCCATATTCATATTTGAAATGTATTTCCCATTTTAAATTGTATTTCCTATTTTAAATTTATTCATTATGATTTTGTCATGAGTAGCTGGATGAGGGTCTAGTGTCACACGTGGCTCATGACTGTCCCTACCCGACGAGGATGTCCCAAGATAGCCATTAATGTCGTTCATGCCTCTGATATCTTGGGAAGATAATGTAATGGTTTCCCCTTGGCGTCCACATCCACATGGGGGTCTTTTATGTCTGCTTTTGACCGCAATTTATAAGAACAAGTGCGTACCCTGCTCTGCACAGCAGCAGATGTGTCCACATATCCCGGTGGATACTCGGTCCCCAGGGCTGCGATTGTTACACCATTGTGGGTTTCCCATCCTCTACCACTGGGAGGTGCAGTTGGGATTTTCCCTTCCTACAGTTATGGTTTATGATGGCCAAAACTCTCCAGTAAAGCTGAACTATAGAACACGCATACTCGCAGTCCTGTCTACTGTCTACCAAGGTTTAAGACCAACTGTCATCTCTTTTTGATTACATACCAATGGTCAGGGTATACGAATAGCATCTTAAGAAAATCTTACCATTCGTAATTTACAAACAATTCTGTCCAAACAACTTTGGGGGTGGCCGCATAAACAAAATGAACAAACAAAATTAATTTAAGGCAAGGGACATAACGAATTACCATAGTAAGGGGCACTACCTTACCTAAAACTATTTCTAACATTTACAGTTCTAGCAATTACATTACAATTTTTTCATTAATGCCATTTATAATTGAACCTTTATCACTATTCTATAATGTTTGCGTTTATATCTGCTAATAAAACTTAAACAGAGTTTTAACACAACTATTATATAACTTTATTACATTGTTTTTTACATAACATATTCTGGTAATATGCTTTCATGGATTTTTATGCTTAATAAATAAGTTTAGTAACCTCGTAAATTTGAAGAACCTCGTTATATTTTTGACTGGCCTTTGAAAGGCCAAATAAACTGTTGATGCTATTTTTCTCAGCCTTTTAGCTGATATCAAAGTGTAGTAACTGATCTTGATCTCGTCAGTTCCACATGTAGAGGCGGTCATCCGAATGACACACAGGGACGTCAGGACCTGACAGGGAGGGTCAGGCCCCTGTGGGAACCACTGAACCTTTATTAAAAACAAAACAACAATCGTCTTCAAATTATCGAGCTTTGAGCTAAGATCAAAGTGTAGTAACTTCACTTGATCTGACCAGGGTCAGTAGCAGGGGGGTCATCTGAACGACACGCGGGCAAGTGAAACCTCATGGGGAAACTCTGGCCCCTGTGGAACATTGCGCCATAATTTTTTTTTTTAAATTAACATTTTTTTTTTTTACACGGACATACTTCATTCACGTACACTGCTAGAAAACCCACTGCTGGGCGAGCTCAGAGCAGGTCTGCAGTCGTCAGAAGCAGCCACATTTCTCCCCCCCCCCCCCTCCAACTCCCACCCCCTCGACGAGTACCTCGCGTCCATCACATACCTCACACTTCCCGGGGGGGGGGGGGGTATTCCCATGTGTCCTTCTCCTGTCGTGCACTCACATCCTTATTTCCAGCTTGGAGACGGTTTACTTGCTGGTGGCGGTTACCCCAAAATCACGTGTCTTGAGAAAGGGAACATTGCATTATGTCGTCACGACAGTAAAGTTGGACCTGAGGAGAGGCAGGGGGACACGAACGAATGAACTTTATTTTCAAAAGGTTACGAATTAGGCACGCAGGCCCGTCTGACATTCTATAAAAAGAGATATTGATTATGTGGTTGTTTCGGGATTTGAAATTTAAATATTGAGCACAACCCACTACTGGCAACGCCGATCGCATTCTGGTATGAACCTAAGGCCTATCCACGTCAATATGGAAGCACTATACTCGAGTTTCGCCCTCATTTGAGCTCGTCAGTAGTGCATATCCATGACCGGACCCGAAACAGTCCCGGATCACGCGTGTGAAGCGGGTGTGTAACCACGCGGCACACACTGGACACACCAAATTATCACAACAGAATATCACAACACTACCCATCGTAGGCTATGCTCAAGATTGCCCAATCGCCGCGACCGACGTCCGTCAATCGATGGGACCCGAACGATCAGGACTTTTTTGGGAACGGGAACGGGAGCAGGTGCCGAATATGAATTAAATAAGACGCTCCATTTACCTAAGTTAATTGTTGGGGGAAGATGTAAAGATCTTTCAAGTGCTCTTTCTAATAATAGACAGACAGACAGACAGACAGTAGATAGTCGGGAACGGGAACGGGAGCTTATATGACTACTTATATGAATTAAATTAAATGCTCCCCACAAGGAGCTGGGCGAAGCCGGGCCGGGTCAGACAGACAGACAGACAGATAGACAGACAAACAGACAGACAGACAGACAGACAGACAGACAGACAGTCGGGAACGGGAGCTTATATGACTACTTATATGAATTAAATGTGATGCTCCACACCAGGAGATGGGCGATGCCGGGCCGGGTCAGCTAGTAATATATAAGAATTTAATATCCCGCCAAGTGTGCCAACAGTCCTTACAATTGTTGTTAAATTTTTAGCAGGCATTTTAAAGGCCATTCAATGATCACCTTTAAATAGCTTCTCAGCCTTTTGGTTAAAATGACACACAGTTACGTGGAGACCTAATGCGGTAATTCTCTCGCGAGCCCTTATTTTTGCAAAAACCATTATCAAATTATCGACCCTTTGGCTAAGATCAAAGTGTAGTCATCTGCACTTGATCTGACAAGAGTCACCAGCAGGGGTGGTCATTCGAATGACACACAGGAAAATGTTACCTCATGGGGCGGCTTTGACCACTGGGGAACCGCTCGCTCTTATAAATACACACAAAATAAGTTTTGATACACGGACATATGTAATCCATGTTCACTGCTAGAACATCCACCGCTAAGCGAGCTCACAGAAAGGGAACAGTGCAGGAAATGGAGAACACTGCAGTATGTCGTCACAGTGGGAAAGTTAGAGCGGAGGAGAGGCAGGGGGAACCAAGATATACAATGCAGTGCAGTTTGAGATCACCACCTCGAGAAACATCCACATCAGAAATGAGTGGCAGCACACGAGACCGAAGTCTGTGCACAAACATGATTACCTTCGCAACACGGAGAGGACTATAAGAAGACGTGAGATAAACGATTGAAAAGTTTCAGAATGCATACACCCTCAATTGTTGCCCATTTCATTTACAGGTATCACTGTTGCTCACCTGGACGCCATACCCTTCCCCTCCTGTCATTTTGCTCTCCCACACCTACACTCTCCCACACCTACACTCTCCCACACCTACACTCTCCCTCACCTACACTCTTCCACACCTACACTTTCTAATACTACCTTGTTTCTGTCCAGTCCACTGTTGGCGGTTATCCCACAATAAGTCTGTGGGTGTGGAATAAGAAAGGGACATGCAGTATGTCGTCACAACGGAATAGCTGGAGCAGAGGAGAGGGAGGGGGAGACGAACGAACCAACTTTATTTTTTAAAGGGTTAAGAATTTTTCACGCATGCCTGTCTAAAGAGACACGATGCTGCGCGGTTTGGCATCATGGCAAGGAGAAATATCAACATTAGAAAGTAGTGGCAGCATACGAGACACAAGGCTGTGTACAGACATGATCCCCTTCGCCAGGCTTTGGGATATTGGATCGGAAGTCCAAATTATAATATATAGTAAACGTAACACTTGATAGTTATTAATTTTAATTGGTAATTTAAATGTATTGGAAATAAGAATCTGTTTCATATTGTTGCATGTTTTATGTGTCACATTGTTGCATGTTTTATGTGTCACATTGTTGCATGTTTTATGTGTCACATTATTGCATGTTTTATGTGAGTTTGTTTTTTCTTGTGTCTCTTCCTTTGAACACAAGAGCAATCCATAAATGCTACAGGTAATATCACTGGACATAATTTTTAACGTGGATTAGCTTTCATTTATTACCAGTGCCCCTCTCCATTAGGTGAACGCACTCTGTCAACAGAGGTGCTTGTAATTTAAGTCTCAATTTCAAGGACGAGATGTCAACATTTTAGTCCAACCGTACGGTGTAGGTGTTAAATCTCCTAACTCAGCATCAGCACACCGTATGTTTTAGAAAGAATGTTACTTTGTCTACATTCTTTTACTTAATTCTGCTTCTGGCATCTCATCGTGTGTTGTTAATTAATATAGGTAAGAAAAACTGTTGATCTGCACAAGTGGCTTTCCACACACATTAATATTCAACAGTGTCTTGATGCTGTCAGTGTTGATAACCATTGTTTTTGTTTACTTTATTTTGATATCCGGTCATTTTGATCGCCTAATGTTTACAGTTAACTCAGCTATTGTTCGGTTCATAAAACAATGGTCAGTGTATCTTTTACTGCTTATTGCTGCTCTTCCAATATGGAGTTAAGAAGTCTTCGTGGTCGCTGGGTTAATGCGCTTGCGCATAAATTGCCGGTGCCCTGTCGGCGGTTCAATCCTTACACTGGTCAGTTGGACTTGAATGTTAACTTCTCGTTCAGAAAGCAATGTTAAACTTAAAAACAAAGTTAGTTGCATATCCTTTACATGACGTTGCTGTAAGTTCCTGCACTTGTTGTCTGTTTGTGATATCTTATTAATTTACTGTGAGGTGTTTAAAATACAATAGTGGGTAAGTTGTCTGGGGGTATCGCGGATATTCTGGACTATGGGCTTATTCAGCCTTATTTGGGAAGCCCATAAATGGCTCCAAAACCCCCAACGTGAAAGAATAAGATCTAAATAATTTGTAAAATGAAAGAACTTCCCTTGCAAGGCGAAATGATCAGGAAAATCTACCACAGACTTCAGAACAAAACCTCCCTCCATTTATACAGTGTGTCTGTGTGTATGACTCCCTCCTTACTAATGATCATAACCTAAATTTAACACATAATTATATAACAAATGTGAACAAAAAGTCTTGAACCAAACGTCAACAATTTATCGACACAAACTCCATGTGTAATCCTAATGTATTAATTAAAATGTTGGTGTTGGTGAACTTCTCAGCTGGACCTGTGGATATCAAATACCCCACCCAATATTACAAACGTATGAATGACAACATCTGTGTCAACCATTTTATGTTTCCCCAAACATATTAAATTAATAAGTCCTTTAAATTATCTGCCTAATATAGCTAACAGTACTACATTTATAGTCTCTACAGCGTCTAATCCGTACTATCAAATCTCATTTCAATAAGGGTTTGGTTATATAACTTCAGCATCGCTGTCAACAATTTTATTAATTAATCCCAAAATGGAGATATACTGAGTGAACACAACCATTACAGAAACGTTGGTCCATTGTATGGCCCAGTGAAGCTAGGGTCAGGGGTCAGTCAAACACCAGTAGGAGTTGCTCTTCAGCTAGGCAGCAGGGAATCCTGAAATGCACTGTAGACAATGATGTGTATGGCAACCGTCTAGCAGCACTGGTTCAAAGAATCATTAGAAACCTCAACAATATCATCAGGGCACTTCAGTAAGACCAGTCCTAATGTCAACCGGCCATCCCACGCTCAGTTATATCCTGGAATTCTCTCTCTACCCAATTATTTGTATACGATGGACAGGACTGATACCAACTCTTTGAATTTTCTGGTTTATATAAATCAGCTCATATAGAATGATGTAGACCAGTACTTCCCAAGCTTTTCAAGCAGGGGCCATATCTACTATGTTCGGTTGTTTAGCGGGCCACAACGTTATAAAATTATAAAAGTCGTGCAATATCATTGTTACCTTTCTTAACTTTCGTCTACAATGTTCTAAAACTTTAAAGGCAGTCAGTGTCTTCATTACGTTTTGTTGCGAACTGAACAGGCGCATTCGATATCTGAGCATAACAGCCACGAGCAGAGTAAATTATCGCACGCTGACGGGGGACTCCGAGTGCATTTTCGAAATTATTAAAATATATTATATTAAATAACGAGGCCTCGAGTGCCACTTTCTGAAAGCTGGCTGGCCACAAGTGGCCCGCGGGCCGTGGTTTGGGAACCACTGATGTAGACTGTCCCTTGTAGTTCAGTTTAGTGAATCTGCACTTCACACCTCAAACTCCATTTGTTGGTCTGATAGGACTCCTCGTTTAAAGTTAAGATGAAAAGATGTTGGGCTGCCCATGGATGTATTGCAGGAGATGGGTTTCCGTTTCTGTATATAAGCATTCCTCATGCATCGTTCAGACGGTAATGTCGGGCTTCCTGATATAAACATAGATAATGAAGTAACTGAAGACTCCACTACAATGAGGTTCAAATCTCCGACCCTTTCATTAGTCCCAATAGTACTTCAGTAGGGCTATTTCCTGAATTCTAGGCCAACCAACACCATTCATTGCTCTGTCAATAAAAGAATGCAAAAACTCATCAAAACATCGTCATCATAATTAAAATTTCACATACATCAAGAGAAGAGAAAAGTGGAGAAGAAGGGAGAATGGTATCAGGTCACTCATCCCGTCTATCCGGCGATGGAGCTCATTCTAACCCTGAAGTAATGTGAGTATTATTGCCACATGGATCACTCCTGTTCTCCATGAATGTCATTATGTCATAATTATATATCTCATGAAAGACTAGTGCAGCAAGATAAGATAAGGTGATAGTAATAAGACCAAGTTGTCATGTGGTAACAGAGAGTCTTGTTGTAACAAAGACAGATTGTGATAGAGGTATTTGGTTGTGATAAGGTCCTCCTGGGGGGAGAGATGCATCCAACAGAGGCGATGTAATCCCATTTAACACACTGGCTGAACGATAAGACACAAGACATATTGAGATAAGACATGCTGATATAAGGTCAGCATTACAGTTTATCATCCCATGTCCGTGACAAAATGCTGGTCTTTATTCTCCTCAATTGAGACCCGGCTTACCCCCATTACTCATAATCCCCCTTCACCCGCTCCCTCTGTCTCTGGGGAACTTCACACATCTGCCCCAGAAGGTATGATGATAATTAATAGATCACCTTCACATGTGAACCAAATTCACAGGAACACAAAACATGTAATCAATGCATGAAATAAGGCATGAACCATCCAATGGATTTTCATCCACATCAACCCAGATTCGAACACAAAACATGTAATCAATGCATGAAATGAGGCATGAACCATCCAATGGATGTTCATCCACATCAACCCAGATTCGAACACAAAACATGTAATCAATGCATGATATAAGGCATGAACCATCCAATGGATTTTCATCCACACCAACCCAGATTCGAACACAAAACATGTAATCAATGCATGATATAAGGCATGAACCATCCAATGGATTTTCATCCACACCAACCCAGATTCGAACACAAAACATGTAATCAATGCATGATATAAGGCATGAACCATCCAATGGATATTCATCCACACCAACCCAGATTCGAACACAAAACATGTAATCAATGCATGATATAAGGCATGAACCATCCAATGGATATTCATCCACACCAACCCAGATTCGAACACAAAACATGTAATCAATGCATGAAATGAGGCATGAACCATCCAATGAATTTTCATCCACATCAACCCAGATTCGAACACAAAACATGTAATCAATGCATGATATAAGGCATGAACCATCCAATGGATATTCATCCACACCAACCCAGATTCGAACACAAAACATGTAATCAATGCATGAAATGAGGCATGAACCATCCAATGAATTTTCATCCACATCAACCCAGATTCGAACACAAAACATGTAATCAATGCATGATATAAGGCATGAACCATCCAATGGATATTCATCCACACCAACCCAGATTCGAACACAAAACATGTAATCAATGCATGAAATGAGGCATGAACCATCCAATGAATTTTCATCCACATCAACCCAGATTCGAACACAAAACATGTAATCAATGCGTGATATAAGGCATGAACCATCCAATGGATTTTCATCCACACCAACCCAGATTCGAACACAAAACCGCACTGACCAAACGTTGCAAACTCAATATGTGCATATCTTCAGGAATGACTGGTAGTTAGCCAATTTCTAAGAACGCCTCTAGCATTCACTGAACTTTTGCCAGGTCATCATCACTCATTGCGTATTGCAGGCCAAGTGTGCACAGTTTAGCAAAACCCATGGTGTGTCCCTCTTTCAGCTCATATGAGATTATTGCTTTCACAAGAACATAACATTCACTCAAGTACTCATGATATAGATTACATGTCCAATCACACATTCTAAGTACAAGAGTTATAACATTCAAACTCCCAAGAACCTTCCACATCTGAAGGAAGAATGTGCAATGTTGTCCCTCTATAGGGAACAGCCCTACAGTTCACAGAAAAGGCAGATGTGCAGTGAGAGTATAATAATATTTACAAAGCATACAGAAACTACAACCATCAGAAGAAACGCTAAGCATGGTAAATTTCAATGGAATAGGCAGGACATGTCGGCAGAAGGCTAGCAGATCAGGCTATCATCTAAATGAAGTTCTGATTTCACAGTCTCACCATTCACGCCCACAACATTTATTTCTGCACTCTCTTTCATCTAAAAGCATTATCATAGCATCCATACTGAATTTATAAACACACCTGATGTACAGAGACCGAATGTGGGCATTATTGAAACCTCTCCTGAATAAAGAAAAAGGGACTTGACACACCGATAATTTTGGGGCAAGCGAGGACTATGTTCCGGTCGGCTTTTAACAAGCCTTACCCAAGATTTGAGCCAGCCACGGGCCGCTCTCATTTCAACTTACACTCAATCCTTATAAGGAGCGACCTGTTTATCCTCTCCCAGGAAAACGAGGACAAATACGTCACATTTACTTTCAGTAGTTTGCCATTGTTTTCTGAACGACCAGCACTAATATCTTTGTATGGGAAACCAACGCTGGGCGGTCTACTTCCAAATCGCCCTCAGCTGTGTTTCGAACGCGGTATGCGGGATTACGAATTGCGTCGTAACGCCTTCGCCACGGAGCCGCCAATGGCAAATTACTGAACGCAAAATTCCCGAGAACATCGACCTGTGAAGTTGGGGTTGTTGGCGACGACATGCAACTTATTTAATGTGATTTTAGTCTTCTTTCTACCTGTTTAAATGTGCTTACTAAATAAACATTGAACAGACCTCGAGGTAATGCACACCCTTGTCTCACATTTGTAAAGCAATATTTCTCAAGCTCTCATCTGCTTTCGTCAACCTGGTACACACGACTAGACGGGTTGGCCGTTGAGTGTTCGACTTCTCTCATACTGCTGCTCCTCAAGGCGGTACAGGTGGTTCTGTATTCGGTAATGGGTTATACACAAGCTCAGAAACTCGGTGGAGAGTGCGGGATAAAAAAAGGAATGCATGGTTTAAAGGCGAGAGGGTCGACTTTTTTTCAACATGTTTTATCACAAATGTCTCGGTGTATTTCCATAGAGCGGCCTGCCGCAAGCGTCTCACAAAGTATAATCTCCGTATCTCCAGCGACGACTCCCATGACGTTATCAGTGGGAACACTTGAAAGCTAAGCCTTACCACTTTTCACTTCTATGGATTTGGTTTTTCATGATCATGTCATGTAGATAACATTGTTCGGCCATGTTTCGCTGTCTCACGCCATCACCAGAGTCGTGGACCAGCTTTGTGTTCTGGTCTCGATTACGTCACGTGGTTTAACCATCAGGATTTTTATCTCTTTGCTCTCCTTTTGTTCTTTCAACCACAATCTTGCAGGTTGTTACTAAATTGTCTAGTTCTCTTTTTTTTTCTATTAATAACGTGCCCAAATAATCTTGACTATCTATGTTTAATTTCTCTAAACAATTTATGGTTTTCATGCTTTCTTTGCAGGACTTTCTCTCTCTCTCTTTTTTTTTGGGGGGGGGGGGGGGGGGGTCAGTCCTTGATCTCCATGTCCAGATTATCATATCGACCGGCTGGCATAATTGTTTAGTGGCCATCGAATGTATACACACTTCTGTTCAAAGAAATTCTGAAAAAAACCCAGAAACAAAAAGAACAAACAAAATTAAATTAAAGCATGGGACATAACAACTTTACATATTAAGAGACATTACCTAATCTAAAGATATTTCTAACATTTACATTTCTGGCAATTACCTTGTTAATTATTCGTTAATTTCATTTGCAAATCAAACCTTAGTACTATTTCCCAATACTTCATGTTATATACTTGTATGTTAAAGAAAAAAATAGCATATTAACGCAATTAATTATATTACTTAGTTACTTTCTCGCACAATACATTTTTATGCTTTCCTGTCTTTTCTAGTATAATATATGTATAAACTTAACATCCCATTGTGGAGGCATGAGTTTATATTGTTGGCAGGCCTTTGAAAGGCCAAAATATTAGGCTTTGTTTTCTCGGCATTGCGGGTAATATCAAAGTGTAGTATCTGCACTTGATCTGGCCAGGTTCCGCAGCAGAGGCGGTCATCCGGATGACACACAGGGACTAAGAACCACATGTGGCGTTACCCTGAAGAACAGAACGCCCTCATCTAAAAAACCAACAAAAAGTTTGTGTACACTGACAAACGTTAATCAATGTTTACTGCTAGAAAAGACATTGCTGAGCGAGCTCACAGCAGGTCTGCAGTCGTCAAAAGCAGCCACAACCCCGCCCCCGCCCCCCCCCCCCCCCCCTCATCCCCTAGACTAGTACGTCGCGCCCATTAAGTTCCTCACACTTCCTGGGGGAGGGTCTTCCCGTTTGTCCTTCTCATGCCGTGCGCTCACATCCTGATCTCCAGTTTGGAGACGCATCTCTGTTGGCGGTTATCCCACAATAAGTCTGTGGACGTGTCATGAGAAAGGGAACACTGCAGTATGTCGCCACAAGGGTAAACTTGAGCAGAAGAGAGGCAGGGGGATACGAAGGAACGAACTAAGAAACTTTATTTTCAAAGGATTAAATATTGGGCACGCAGGCCCCCCCCCCCCCCCCCTAAAGAGAGACGATGATAGGCGGCTGGCATCGTTGCATGAAGCAATATCGACATTAGAAATGAGTGGCAACACACGAG
The DNA here is from genome assembly GCA_963921405.1 of Cepaea hortensis. Classification (NCBI taxonomy): domain Eukaryota; kingdom Metazoa; phylum Mollusca; class Gastropoda; order Stylommatophora; family Helicidae; genus Cepaea; species Cepaea hortensis. Next base: position 38,404 of record CAWUFQ010000424.1, read on the forward strand.
ACACAAGGCTACCACAGACATGATCACACTTTGGGATATTGAATCGTATGTCCAAACCATAATGTACAATAAACGTAACACTTGACTGCTATTTATTTTTATTGGTAATTTAAATTGTATGTGATATAAGAATCCTTTAATTTTGTTGCATGTTTGGTTGTGTTTGTTGTTGTTGTTGTTGTTTTTGTTGTTCTCTCTCTCTCTCTCTCTCTCTCTCTCTCTCTCTCTCTCTCTCTCTCTCTCTCTCTCTCTCTCTCTCTCTCTCTCTCTCTCTCTCTCTCTTGCTGTGATCTCAAAAGTACTCCATAAACACAATTTCTAGTATCACTGGACTGAATTTTGGGCGTGGATTTGCTTTCCATTATTACCAGTGTCCCTATCCATCAGGCGAACAATCCGGCATCAGAGGTGTCACAGGGCTGATCGCTTGCGGCTGCCAGGTCACTGTAGCGCGGCCATCAGATCAGCTCAGCTGCGCTCTTGCTCGTTGTATGATCTAGGAGTAAGCTGTACACTGAGTGTGTGTGTCCATGCCCACATCAGACGACAACAACACGACAACCATCACAGCGAAAAGGACTCAAGTAACTCTGGTGCAGTGACAATCAACAGTATATAGACCGTTGGCAAGGCATAAATGAAGTCTTCATATGTCTACGATGCTGATGCCTTCAGGCACTCACACCCGTCAAACATTGCCTCATCAGTCTCACAATGTGCACTGTCAACCTGACTACAGTCCTAACTGTCTAGGTTACCTTCTTGCCATCCTACCTGATGCCAGAAGCATTCACACTATCCCACTCGGGTGTCTGAAGTTAGACTCGATCCATGACACCTCGTCAGTCTGCATCCGTTATTCCGACCTCTGGGCGACCTGCTGATGTCTGAAGTGCTAGACTTCCTTAAGGGCTACACCCATCTTCATTCGATGCCTGCTCGTGTAAGGAGTTGCGATGTATTGTGCAGTGTCCTCCTGTGAGTGGAGTACGTGCGTGCTTTGAAGGTACAATGTTCCAATTTGCCTGCTAGATGTGAGTTGTGTCGAGGCTGGCCAACAACTGACTCACGACAACCGTTTGGTTGTCCATATACGCACTTGTGACGTCTCTTTGTTCCGTCCAAGTGCTCTATTGTGCTCATATGTTTACTTTCTTCTACTTCCCTATTCTGGTGCACTTAGTCCTTCTTTTAATTCTTTCTGGCTGTCATTTATGCCATGACAAGAGGTACTTGTAATTTAAATCCCCATGTCAAGGACGAGATGTCAACATTTTAGTCCAACTGTCCGGTGTAGGGGTTGAAACCCCTATATCAGCATCAGCACACCGGATGTTTAAGAACGAGCGCTCTTATCTATTTGCCCATGCTGACTTAAACAATATATATATATATATATATATATATATATATATATATATATATATATATATATATATATATATGTGTGTGTGTGATAGCGCCAAACCGATGCACCTTCGTGTCTACAACAAACGGATGCACGAGTTTGGTCTATCAAAGCCGTATTTGTCCTGGCCACCACCGGAACTCGGCTTAACAAAGGAATCGGAAGCCAGTTTTGTTTTAGCAGTCCTTTGTGCTGATGAGAGATGCGGGCAGCATGGCCTTCAGTTCAGTGCTGTTCTGTTGTTGTCAGGTGTGGGAACAATTCCCTGAGTTGATCTGTGTCAACTAATGTTGTAACAAAACTGTAAGTTTTAACTGATTAAGTTTAAAATGCTTAATTCAATAAATATTTGTTAAATCGTAGCACACGCCAGTTTACCAATTTGAAAGTGTTTGCATGGGTGAACAAAATTGTTAGGCGAGATGGTAGGAACAAAGAAATATAAATAGATAATATGAATAAGTATTACTAAAATGAGCTGTTCTACAGAAGGATTTAGTGTCCCTAAAGCTTTATGAAAATAACATGTAACACATAGAGATGTCGGCAATCAGACAATGGTGATGTGAAATATGTAGAATAGGTCATTGATGGTGGTTAAGTATCATAGAGACTGATGTCATGTCATGCCAGCCATGCTGGCACAAGATTATTTTGTTGGGAATTATTTTACATGGTTATCCTATGGCATTAATGTGTTACTGGCTAAATAGATATGTGGGAGATTCACCAAAATATACAATGTGTGGGGGTCATAAATTAATTTATAGTAAAGACTGAAATAATGCCACGTGGTGCCATGCAGGCTTGTTGGCATGGAAGGGAGTAAGTGCTTGTGAGGTTGCTAGAAATGAAGGTTACTTAACAACAGGGTGGTGAGAATCATATGTGTATGTGTATACAGCAGCAAGATATTGTCACAGCCTCACATAGGGGCGGTAACCAACATAAAGTAAGAGATAGTGGCGAAGGGGCTAAAACTCCCGCTCAAGGGAAAGAAGTGAGTCACTCGAAGGCTTGAAGAATCCAGAGCCTTCTCGAAGGACTGGTCAGTGTGTCCACTGTCCCGTGGACACTGATGTGGCCCGCCGATTACGGGGTCCACGAGAAACTCGGATAGAGTTGCCACCCGTGTCGGATTGCGACACGTGTGAAACTGCAGAGACAGACGGGACATCGGAGAAGCAACAGGGCTTACCTTAGGGGGACTTAATAGTTCAGACCCATGTGTATTTAAGGGTCGTAGACATATGCTAGATAGTTGCTTAGAATTGTTTGTTATAATCATGTGTGATGTAAAACCTCTGTGATACGCAACTTGTCGAGTGCGGGCTTGTCAAAACCCACTTCGCCAGCGCACTGTATATATTATATAAATAAATGTTGCTATGTTGTATCTAACGGAGTTTGTTGCCTGTGTGAGCCCGAGTTCAGATCCCCTAGAGATCTAAGTCTGTAACAGGCTATTTGCTCCCGGACGACCCCCAAATAGCCCAAATTTTGTCACAGTCATGTCAAATTTCATAATATTAACATCATTTGAAATGTATCTGAAGAGGGACTCATACTAGTTCATTACTAGATAGCTGCAAAGTTTTTTTTACACTTGTTCTGTATTAAATTTGATATAATTTTTTTACTTGGCAACCAAGAGCTGTCTGAACGTAAAGCTTGTGCCAAAACCGGCGATTGCCCCCAAATAGCCTGTTACAGTCTTAGATCTCTAGGGGATCTGAACTCGGGCTCACACAGGCAACAAACTCCGTTAGATACAACATAGCAACATTTATTTATATAATATATACAGTGCGCTGGCGAAGTGGGTTTTGACAAGCCCGCACTTGACAAGTTGCGTATCACAGAGGTTTTAAATCACACATGATTATAACAAACAATCCTAAGCAACTATCTAGCATATGTCTACGACCCTTAACTACACATGGGTCTGAACTATCAAGTCCCCCTAAGGTAAGCCCTGTTGCTTCTCCGATGTCCCGTCTGTCTCTGCCGTTTCACACGTGTCGCAATCCGACACGGGTGGCAACTCTATCCGAGTTTCTCGTGGACCCCGTAATCGGCGGGCCACATCAGTGTCCACGGGACAGTGGACACACTGACCAGTCCTTCGAGAAGGCTCTGGATTCTTCAAGCCTTCGAGTGACTCACTTCTTTCCCTTGAGCGGGAGTTTTAGCCCCTTCGCCACTATCTCTTACTTTATGTTGGTTACCGCCCCTATGTGAGGCTGTGACAGATATGTTTACAGGATTATTCTGTGATTATGGTGAGCATCACATTGGATGTTTGGTCAAGTGTTGTGTATGAACACTCCAAAGCAACAATGAGTAGGGGAAAATAACCATAATATATGTGTAATATTTATAACATGTGTAAAGCAGGGAAGGGTACTTACATGTTATATGTGGCAATGATGGGTTAATGGTTAAGCTATGTAGTTAGGACATGTAGGTAATAAATAGAAGTAAAGGAAATAATGTGTTGAATTGTAGGGACGCCATGCAGATTGATAGCTACTAGGCGTAGGAAATAATGCATCTTAATACGCGGGGTGCGTATCAGAAATCATGGTGCAATCGTAACTGCGAATGAAGTGTGGCTGTATTGAGGGAGAACAGGCAGGTGCATCTGGAACTGATATTGGTAAAGGGGTTTCTTATTTAGCATTGAAGTCTGGTGTCACATCTGTTACCAGAATGCAGTAGTGTTTGTTCTAGTGTATCAAACTGGGAGTTTTATGTGTAGTAAAACAGGGTGATTGTTTTACCAGGGGAAGGATGTGATTTATTGCTTCGTACCACCTTTTGCAAAGATGTATGCACTTGCTATGCGACATGAAGCGTAAGATAGCAAAACTTATAACCGGTGTATGATAGGAAGAATGGTGGGGAACAGGGCGCACAACTGTTCATTTGCTGCCCACTCACAAATAATATTACACTGATTGTGTTGGGCCTTGAATAACACTTATTGGTCATTAGTGTGTAATTATGACATAATATATATAGTACACTGGTTGTTATATTAGTGCTGATATTCTGTTTCTGCCCATGAACATGGTTATGCTTTGATCCTGTCTTATATGGATGATGCACTCTTACTTGATACTATGGTGTATTTATTTTATGAACTGTCTTAAGGGTATCAGAGAGTTCCTCAATTGAGTTCCTGTGTAAAACATGTTTATCTTTAACTTTCTGTGAATGTTGTGATTCATCCATGTGCAAGTGTTGCATTTGCACATTCTACAAATATGGTTATTCCTGTTTCCTTTGTTTTTCATAGTTAAACATGTTTTACCTGTTGGTTATTAATTTATAATATCATGCGGTAATGTGTGTGATGTCATATTGTTGTTGATATCCTTTATCAAAACATGGACATTGCAGGAGCAGTGTGTCCTATATCATATGGCATCCATCATAAGTTTAGGTATTTAAATGACAGAAGATGGGGGAAGGTGGTGCATTGGGTATTATTATTGTAGTGATGACTATGGTGAGAGTGACCCTTTGATGATGGTGATTATGATTGTGGTGATGACTATGTTGAGGCTGATCATGTAGTGATGTCAGCTAGGATGATTGGGATTATGATGGCTATGGTGAGAGTGATCATTTGATGATTGTGATGGTTTTATGTCGCGATGTATGTTATATGTCTGAGTTGTTGTCGGTGACTTATGTTATAGCCTGTGTCCTGATTGTTGCTGGTGTCATGGTATATTGATGTTGTCTAGCTGTCATCAGTACAAAGGTGTGTGTCCTTCTGATGCCATATTGAATTGCATACCCTATGTCTGCTGGATTGCTGTTGGTGCATTGGACTGTATTTATGTCCTCTAGGTACATTTTCAAATGGTGTTGTCCTGTTAGAGTCGCTGTACACCGGTGTAGCTGAGTTGTGTTCGGTGTTGATTTTGACAAGTTGATTAGTGTTGCTGTGTAACATTGGCATTTATGGGGGGTATTGTCAGCCTGTGCTGTTGGGGATGAGAAGTTGTGTTGGACCAGAGACCTGTAGGGAATGACCTCTCTGAATTGAAGACATTCTGTAAGTGAATGCTGGGCTGTATGGGGAGGTGGAGCAGGCTGAGGTTGTTGCATTAGAAGGTGTTCTATCCTAACAATATCAAGTGTAATCTCATGACAGCAGTGGCACAACTGGAGAAGACAATAGTAGGTGATCTGATGATGCAGCATTGATTGCTGCATTTAACCATTAGAGATGTAGTCTCATGATAGCAGTAGTACAACTAGAGGGAATAGCAAAGTGGATAATTTGATGGAAGACATTTGTTATATGTAGGTTAATTCAAATGTTATATTGCATGTGCTCATTCCTTCATGTGTTTAATATGTTGCCTTTACCATGCTAATCATAGATTGTGTTTTCCATTGTTACAGGAGCGGCTGACTAGTTAGTGTCAGCAGGCATGGGTTCTTGGTGGGATAGTAAATTGTGTCACAACTCTTTGTTTATGTCGTGTCTTGTGGTTTATGTTGTGTAACCTATGTTTTTGTAGTGCCTTATTGTCTGTGCAGTGTTGCTTGTGTCAAGGTTCTTTATTGTGTCAGTCTAACCAGCTATTGCTTGGAGCACCTGTGTTGTGGTACTTGGTGTACCCTGTTGTCTTAAGTGGTGTTGATTGGTTGGGGGTTACCCACCGTTGTTGTTTGATATATACAGTTGTCTGTTGTATCTGTTATTGCAATGTGTTATCAAACATGTTCAGCTAGAGGAAATAAATAAAGAGCTATTTTTGTACTGTTTTTGATTTGTTTGTTTGTCTCTTTTAGTTTTTACAACCACTATTTCTACCACAATCTAACACCTTAATTCATGGCTAGGGTTCAAACATAGTGTTTCCTGTGTGAACATCTATAAAATAGTTTCTGCCTCTGTCTGAGATCTCGTATATCTTCTTATCTAATTACTATAATCTTTTTTTGTCGGTTGAGGCGGTGTGAGGTTCTCTCTCTTTTCACTATTTTTCTTCTTTGGCCGTAACGAAGTCAGAACTACTCTTTACCTCTTAGCACCGTAGTGAAGGAAGCATCAGTCTTTATGATTGTCTCCCTTTCTCTTTTACCATCGACTACATATATATATATATATATATATATATATATATATATATATATATATATATATATATATATATATATATATATCATGTGCCATGCCGGAAAGCGTGGGCGGTCATGATTCGCCATTTCACTCGATCACCAGAGTCGTGGATCAGCTCAGTGTTCCTGTCTCGTCCATGCCATGTGGCCAAGCCATCCAGGTATTTTCCTCTCGGTCTTCCTCCTGGTCTGTTCCCCTCGATCTTGCCAGCTGTCACCAAGTTCTCCAGTCCATTTCTTCTCATAACATGTCCAAAAAATTTTCACTGTCTACGTCTAATTTCTCTAATCAATCTACGATTTTCATTTGTCTCTTGTAGTACTTGGTCATTGGTTTTTCTATCTGTCCATGGTATTCTTTGCATTTTCCTCAGAAACCACATTTCTGCAGCCATCAGATGTTTTTCAGCTTGACTGCACATTGTCCAAGTTACACATCCATACAAAAGAACAGGCTCTATGTATCCCCTCAACACTCTTTTTCTCGTTTCAATTGACATCATTTTATTGGTCAGAATGTTTTTCATCTTGCTAAAGGCTACCTTCGCAATGGCGATTCTTGTTCTAATCTCTTCAAGGCATCTGCCATCAGATGTTATGACTGTTCCGAGATAATTGAACCGATTCACTTGCTGAAGAATATTCCCATTTACTTGTATATTACATTGTGGTACTTCGTTCTTCCTAGTGACGACCATAACCTGTGTCTTCCTACAATTTAATTCCAACCCCAGCTGCTCACTGTGTACAACCACAGCGTCTACTAATTGTTGCAGATTCTATGTATTGTCTGCAATCAATACTGTATCATCTGCATATCTAATGTTATTTATGTTTCGTCCTCCAATGCTGATTCCATTTAGGTCTTCTACATTTCTGAAAATATTTTCACTGTATAAGGAAAAAAGATCTGGAGACATTACACATCCCTGCCTAACACCTCTCTTAATAGGTTGGTATTGTCCTACTTCATTATCAATTCTTATGGTAGCTTGTTGTTTCCAATATATGTTTTTTATAAGTCTAATGTCTTTCCCATCAATTTGTAGATCTGCCAGCATATCCACAATGTTGACATGTCTTACTCTATCAAAAGCCTTTGTGTAGTCAATAAAGCAAAGATGTATATCCTTGTTTACTTCTAAAGCACGTTCAATAACTGTTCGCAGCATATACACAGCATTTACTGTACCCTTTCCTTCTACAAAACCACATTGTTCTTCCCCTATTTCAGGTTGTATTTTCTTCCTCACTCTTTGCATGATAATTCGTAACAAAATCTTTGTGATGTGACTCATTATACTAATTGTTCTATGTTGATCACATTCTAAGGTTCCTGATTTCTTTGGGATTGCAATAAATACAGAATTACATAATTCAGAAGGTATATCTCCAGTATCATATAATGTGTTCAGCAGTCTAGTGACTTACTCTAGTCCAAATTCTTCTAAAGCTTTAATCATTTCTGTTGTGATGTTATCTGCACCGGGGGCCTTGCCAGCTTTCATATGCTTAAGAAAATTTTGAACCTCCATCTTTAAAATTGCTGGTCCTTCATTATTAAATCTAATAGCATACTGTTCCTCTCTGTTATCATTATACAGGTCTTTCACATAATCTGTCCATACATGTAGAATCTGATCTTTTTCTATTATGATTTTGCCATCTTTAGTTCTTAGACAGCCTGTTGATGTACTTGTTCTTTTATTAGTAAGTTCCTGAATCCTTTTGTGCACTAATTTGGTATTTTGACTGTTGTGTTGTTTTTCAATTTCTAAGCACTTTTCCTCAAGCCATGATTCTTTTGCCTTCCTACATAATATTCTGACTTGTCTGTGAATTTCTTCATATTTGGCAGGATTATTTTTGTTGAGTCTTCTTGTTTCCATTAAGTGTAAAATTTCCTCAGTCATCCATTTCTTACGACCCACCTTCTTTAATTTTGGAATAGTTGTTTCTGCAGCCATATTGATTGAATTCTTTAACATTTCCCATTGATCATCCACATCCTGGAATAGGATCTCTAGATCAGACAATATTTCAAATCTGTTCTGTACTTCTATGTTGAATTTGTTTTGTATTTCCTTGTCATTACTCAATGTACACAAATCATATTTAGTGTTCCCTGTTGTATACTTGACTTTCTTCAACTTTATCCTCAATGTTCCTGTGAGTAATCTGTGGTCACTATAACAATCAGCACTGGGAACTGTTTTTGCTACTGTTAGGGCGTTTCTAAATCTTCTGCTAATGAGAATGTAATCAATCTAGTTTCTAATCCTGCTATCAGGACTCCTACAGGTCCATAATCTTCTAGGGTGTTGCTTGAACCAGGTGTTTCCTACAATCATTTCCTGTTCTTTTGCCCACTCTACTAGTCTGTATCCTCTTTCATTTCTCTCTCCTAAACCATAGTTTCCTACTGTGTATCTATCCCCTTGATTTCCTACTTTTGCATTGAAGTCCCCTATTATAATGTTTATTTCTGAATTTTTACATTTCTTTAAGGCAGACTCTATGTCATTATAAAATTCCTCTACACTATCTTCACTGGACTCTCCTGTTGGGGCATATACTTGAATAACATTTATGTTAAAAGGTCTGCCACTCAATTTAACTAGTAGTACTCTGTCCGACACGGCCCAATATCCCTGAACAGACGTTGATGTTTTCCGGTCCAAAATTATTGCCACTCCCCTATGTCGATCCTCACCTCCAGAATAAATAATCTTAAAATCTGTATGTATCTTGATGCCTGCTCCTGTCCATCTCGTTTCGCACATACCTAATATATTAATTTTTTCTCTTTGAATTTCTTGTGTTATGTTCTCTAATGTTCCGTCGTTGTTTAACGTCCTAACGTTCCATATTCCTAATTTTAATGTCTCTGTCCTTGTCTTGCGATGATCAGTCTTTAAGCGAATCATAATAAACTAGGCAATTTCAAAGAGGTAGTTTGCCGTTGCTTTCCTCTATGGCAGTGACCATACTGGCCAGATGACCGCAATCATTGTCTCTCTAAAGAGATCCTCTGAGAAATTCGAGACCATAACCAACAAATATCTGTCGGCTGCCCTCATAATTTCATCCACCACCTGCCTTCCGTGGCTTCTTTTGAACACTTCCAATTAACGAACACGAAATAACATCACATAATCCAAAGGAAAAACACTATCCACACGAATTTCACGGGAATTTCCATAAGGAATCCACAGAAAAACACTGAACAGCTTCTCCCCCAAGACAACGAGTCATCGCGTCGCCATTACACCGGAAGTGTAATATATATATATATATATATATATATATATATATATATATATATATATATATATATATATATATATATATATATATATGTTACTTTGTCTATATTCTCTTACATATTTCAGCCTCTCACCTGTCATCGTATGTTGTTAATTAATATAGGTAGGTAAGAAAAACTCTTGACCTGTACAAGTGGCTTTCCATTCACATTAATATTCAAAAGTGGCTTGAAGAAGGCCACATCTGTGTAGTAGGTGCCGGCTACTCATTCTTCTGAAGTGGAAGGAAACGCGAGGAAAGACGCCAATCCGGTGTGGGATTTGCCATTAGGTCAGCCCTGGTTGACAAACCAGCTGAATTTCCGAAAACTGTAAATGATAGGCTTGTGACCCTGCTGAAAGGAAAGAATCATGCAACCATCGTAAGTGTCTGCGCACCAACCACGACTAAGATTTGGGGTTGGTCGTGGCGTCCGGCAAAGCACATGCAACATTTAATGTGATTCCATTTGTATTTCTACCTGTTTAAATTTGCTCACTAAATAAACACTGTACAGACGTGGAGATGATGTCCCACAACTGTAAAGCAACACTTCTCGAGCTCTCAACTTCGTTTGCCATGCCCGCACTCACGACTAGACGGGTTGGTCGTTGAATGTACGACATTGCGCATACTGCCCCTAATGGCGGTACAGGTGGTTCCTTATTTAGAGCGGCTAGAATGCCGTCTCTCATTCGGCCGATCTGGGTTCGTGTCAAAGATCTACATAGGAGCTTAGAGAGTTAAGACGGAGCTATACAGAGAACACCAGACAGGAGAGACATGGGCACTATATTTAGCGTGACAACCGGACACATTCGTGTCAACTAAGAGGTCGTTGAGTGCTTATGAGCGAGGGTTTCCCAAGAGTATAGGAAACTCGCCTCTGGACGAATAACTGGAGAATACCAGTTACTTTAGTTAACTGTCCAAGCGTGCTGGGACTCTACGCATGCAAACTCGCCAGCGCACGAAGGACTGAATGTCCGTGGTTGAACGCGCAACTAGAAGCGTGGCTCAGACTGGGACAAGGACGGATAGAGAGCAGACGTGTTCGCTAGGAACCCTATGTAGTTTATAGACAATAGTGTTAGCTAGGCTTTAGATTCCAATTATTAAATAGTATTATTATTTTCACCTCTTCATTGCATCTGTGGAACATACCATGTTGTTGATTATCAATGAAGTATTCCGCTCGCAGAGCTTGTTTGTAATCAGCTCTAAATAAAAATGTATCATTTTGCAAACCACACGAGTTATTGGTTCGTGTCGTGCGAAAGTAGGGAGTCCTGAATTACCTGTCGCAAGTAAGTTGCTGACAGGCAGGACCCATTTGGTTTCAGAAGCTTCTGAACCAACGTCTATAGACTCTAAATTTATTTTGTGGTGTTAAAATTATCCAAACGGGAATTATTTATTATATAATGTTTGAAATAAATTGTTTTTCATAAATGAACACCAAATACTTTAAAAAGTACCATTTGTGGAGCTTGAACCACAATTAAGAGAAAATAATTTAGAAATTGTGTAATTCTGTGAAAAGTGATAAGAAATGTGTATGAATTTGGTTGAATGAATATATGTACAAATATGTTGCAAAATTTTCAAGCACACCATGGTACATTTCATTTTGTGTGATACAGCCATCAATGTCAACATTCATCACATTTAAGAGTATATTAGCTACTAAACGGAATCCATAGAGCGTAGTTATACCAAGCAAGAAGGAAAGTGAAGACAAGACGACAGTGACATCCATATGACGAATCATCTTACAAATCATGACGATCATTGATACTATCATAACATTCATTCATTAACATCATTTATCATTATCCAAATCACATGTGTTATTGATCAGCCGCATGAAAGATGTACATGTATTTGTAGCATAGATATGTTTTCTAAAGTATTGATGCTCTACTAAATAGAAGCGTCAGTTCTCCAATCAAGTCGATCATTTTTGTGTACGGAAGTCAGCTGTGGAACATCCCAAGTGCCAGTTTTTCCAACCGAATAGAAGAGTATATTTTCGAATAATTTTGATACTGACCATTTTAACGATGCATCTTTATTTTCAGTGACAATGTAAATAACTAACAGATAATTATACAACTATTGTGTGAAATTGAAATATTATTATTGTGGTATAATAACATAAAATCATAAAATGGCATCGTTAAATGAGTGCGTCCAGGCAGGCAAAGCATTAGGCCATACTGGAGAAGTATTAGAAAAATGGGTTGATCAAAGATACAAAGAAGAAATAGCTCGACAGAAAGAAGAAACTGCCCGACAGAGAGAAGAGGCAGAGAGAAAAGCGGCTATAGATAGAGATAAAAGAGCACTAGAAAGACAGCATCAAAAAGAGATGAAAGAAGCAGAAGAAGTCACGAAACAAAAACAGTCAGAATTAGATCATGCCATGAAACAGAAGCAGATTGAGGTAGAGTCACAGACAAAGTTAAAGATGAAAGAGTTAGAGATAGAGTCAAATATTCAAATAGCCTCTAGTAAACAAAAGAGCCAGGAGGAGCAAAACAAATTTTCCAAATATAAAGGCCTGATCAAGCCATACAGCGTAGGCGATTCCATCTCAGCATGGACTGAGAATATAGAGTTTCAACTTAAGACTCAGAAAATACCGTTGGAAAATTGGGCAATGATCTACATGAGAAATCTCAGTGGGGAGCCATTAAAAGTGATTGAATCAATACCTACAGAACTAAGGAGTAACTATCAGTACATCAACGATAGAATCACGCAACACTTCCTACTTGATGCTCCTGGGTATCAGATTCAATACTCACAAATAAAACCCAAACCTACTGAAACCTTCCTAGATTGCGTCTCTAACGTGCAAAGTACATTTAATAAATGGCGTAAGGCGGCAAAAGTGGGGAAAAACTTTGATAAACTGCAAGATCTAATGGTAATGGATAAGGTTATATCCACGGTCCCTACCCCTTTTGCAAAGTTCCTCCAACAGGCAGACATAGAATCCATTCAAGAGCTAGAAAAACGGGGGTCTGCTTACTTTTCTGCAAATCGTGATATCTTTAAAACCACCATCCATGATACTGAAATCACTGCCTTTGTGAAAAACGAACCTAATAGATCGTATAGGCAAAAAGAGTATCATAGGAAAGACCAGCCTTATCAAAAAGCCTCCACGATGTGGATATTGCAATTTACATCATCCTAGTTATTCTATGTGCGACAAGAACCCAGCATATCCATCTCATTTAGAAACAGTCATAAAGAAACAAGAGAATAGAAGAAATTCGTTTAAACGTGCTATTAAATGTTACTTTTGTTCGAGCTATGGACACTATTCTGCAAAGTGTATGGGCAGGCAAAGGATGAAGGCAAACAATGCTATGCTCATCGATACGTCATCTGACGATGATAGTGTGATTGACTCTGAACTTGAGAATGTACTACCAGAGAATGTGTGTGAAAGTGTGGCAGTAGTTACTGATATACTTGATTTCAATAAATGTGATACATGTAACCGGTTTCATGCGGATGGAAAATTAAAATGTGGTCACGTTATTCCATATTCCATCGAAGATACTAGTGCAGCTAATGCCTCCAGAGGTAAATTGAAGTTCTACGATGCACTGGTCAATAATCAACCATGCCATTGTTTACTGGACAGCGACAGCACTTTACTTGGCCTCAGAAAAGAGCTGGTGAGACCAGAAGATTACACGGGTGAATTTGTCAAATGCCGTACTTTCTCTGGAACAATTGAGAAATACCCACTGGCAAAAGCGCATATAAATACCCCATTCCTTACCGGCACATTTACGTGCGCAATCCTGCAAGACCCTTGCACGGATCTTATTTTAGGATGTTTACACTCATTAAAGAAATGTACTGACGATGATATATTAGCCTGGAAGGAAACGAACCTGGCTAATGCTGTAACAAGGTCAGAAACGCAAACACACTACACTGACCTGCAAAACGAGATGTTACAGCTGTTAACACCCTGCGGTGCTACTAACAATAATACTCGACAAGAATTTATCGAGGCACAACGCACCGATCAAACTATCGCACCTTATTTTAAATTGTTAGGTGAGCGAGCGAAAGTGACTACAAATGCATCTTGGTATTTTAGAATACACAACGGAATTCTCATGCGTTATTACACAAATAATAACCATGAAATTCAGCAAACGGTGTTACCTGTAACATACCGACAAACTGTGCTGAAGATCGCACATGAGTCACCGTTTGCTGGACATTTGGCTTATGACAAAACCAGAGCCAGAATTTTGTCACATTTCTACTGGCCTAAATTCTGTACTGAAAAAAGTAAGTTTTATTTTTAATTTTTTTTTTTAATCGGACATATATAATCCATGTTCACTGCTAGAAAACCCACTGCTGGGCGAGCTCACAGCAGGTCTGCAGTCGTCAGAAGCAGCCGCATTCCCCACCCCACCCCCCACCTCTCGAGGAGTACCTCGAGTTGATTAGGTTACTCACACTTCCGAGGGTGGGGGAGGGGGGAGGTGTCCCGTGTGTCCTTCTTTTGTCGTGCGCTCACGTCATGATTTCCAGCTTAAAGACGCTTTAATCAATGATGGCGGTTATTCCACAATATGTTTTGGGACGTGTCATGAGAAAAGGAACATTGCAGTAAGTCGTCACAGCAATAAAGTTGGAGCGGAGGAGAGGCAGGGGACACGAACAAATGAACATTATTTTCAAAGGGTTACGAATTAGGCACGCAGGCCCGTCTAACATTCTATCAAAAGAGATACCCTCGGAGGTTTGGTATTATGGCATGGGGGAATACAAACATCAGAAACCAGTGCCAGCACACCACACACAAAGCTGTGTACAGACATGATCACCTTCGCAACACATTTGGGATACTGGATCGAAAATCCTTACCATAATACACAGTATGCATACATTTGATCACTATTAGTTTGTATTTTGTTTGGTAATATAAATGTATTTGACAGGAGAATCTGTTTCATATTGTTGAATGTCAGTTTGTCTACACTCTCATACTCATGTCTGCCTCTCACCTGCAGTCGCCCGTTGTTAACTGATATAGGTAAAAACACTATTGACCTGCACACGTGGTTTTCCATTCACATTAATTTTATACAGTCGCTTGGTGCTCTATTACTAGGGTTTTGGATCTTCTTTTTTTCTGCTATCAAATTCCTTCTATTCGACAATATTTATAAATTTTTAAACCTTCAGTTTTATTTTTAAATTGTTTATCCGTTGTCCACATTTCTTAACATAAAATAGACGTTAGTCGTGATATCAACTTCATGACAAAGGGTCACCCCATAGTGCTCCATTTTTGTGTCTGTGAACATCACACAACATACTCCTCATTTTAAGAAGTGGACAGACAGCAGTTCCGACAAACCAAAAGCACGCACACGCATAAATGCATACGGCTAATGCAAGAATGTCAACACAACAGTCCGCCACTAAAATTAAAGTTTGTTATCGATGGAAACAAACAGTCACTAGAGAACTAACAGTTGTGTCTTTTTTTTTCACGTTTCCACCCTGTTTCAGGATATTGCGTTCATCATCAGCATCTGTCAGCTGTATGTTGATTCGTCGGCAAGATTACGCTCATCAGCACGCCAAGACTTTCTGAGCGACCGGCTCCATACTCTCATAAGTCACTGGCGCGACTCGAACCGCTTCCAATTCTAGTGCGCTCACGTCAACCACGAGAGTATTCGGCGTTAACGGAGAAAGCTGCTAACCCCTCGACCAGGGAGATCGGCAACTAACAGACAAAACCAGTTAACTATTGACATCTGATTTCGAGGAATCTAAGTCAGATGTCAAAAAGCAAGTGAGCTTATATATAACTGTCACACATTCTTCTTCTTCTTCTTCTTCTTCTTCTTCTTCTTCTTCTTCTTCTTCTTCTTCTTGTTCTTCTTCTTCTTCTTCTTCTTCTTCTTCTTCTTCTTCTTCTTCTTCTTCTTCTTCTTCTTCTTCTTCTTCTTCTTCTTCTTCTTCTTCTTCTTCTTCTTCTTCTTCTTCTTCTTCTTCTTCTTCTTCTTCTTCTTCTTCTTCTTCTTCTTCTTCTTCTTCTTCTTCTTCTTCTTCTTCTTCTTCTTCTTCTTCTTCTTCTTCTTCTTCTTCTTCTTCTTCTTCTTCTTCTTCTTCTTCTTCTTCTTCTTCTTCTTCTTCTTCTTCTTCTTCTCCTTCTTCAATGGTGGTTTTTCATACGTTATTGCGTTGTGCCAATTTTATTTCCACCCTTCAGTCGGCACACCCGAATTCTTTCTCCCCACGACGCTTGACGGCAAAGGTTGCAGATTATGATGATGATGATCAAGTATCAGGTCCTTTACTGAACGTAGTGTCTCATTATAGCCACCTTCGAATGGATTGTCGATCCTTCGCCAGTTTACCCGCCTCACGTATTTTGCCAATATATGTTTTTGAATGCTGAAGACACAAACAGTAGATTGCACAGTTTATGATCTGGCATATTTCGCTGCATCTCTTCAAGTGTCAGAAGTCACATAACAAGTAAATCGAAGAATCGTCAGAGCTGAAATATACAACACACAAATTCCCACATTATTTTAAAGTCTCTTCCATATTGGTAATTTTCAATGGAATATCAAGACGTTTTGTTTACACAACAATAGTTTGAGCACACTAATCGCATCTGCTTCAGCATATGTTTTTATTTATTATCAAATCTTAAAAGCACTAAAACGTGGCTTTGATAAGGAAAGAAAACAACATCCAGACCATTGCTTAGATAAGCAAAAAAAAAATGGGAGTCTCCGTATCGAAGCTTTGAAGCTAAGCCTTACCACTTTCCATGTTAGTTGATTTGTTAGTCATCATCATGTGCCTTGCCAATAAGCGTGGGTGGTCATGTTTCGCTATCTCACACTATCACCAGTCGTGAATCAGTTATTTATTCTTGTCTCGATTATGCCATGTGATCAAGCCATCGGTATACTTATCTCTCTGCCTTCCCATTGTTCCTTTTTCTCAATATTTCCAACTGTTGCTACTTTTGTTAGTTTATTTCCATTAATTACGTGCCCTAATAATCTTGACAGCTGGCTTCGTGGCTTAGAGGTTATGACTTTTCTCCGTAATCTCGTATACTCTCGTCGGTAACGTGATGACGGTGAGAATCAGCAGTGGTTCGAATCGCATCGGTAACTTACGGGGTATGTGAGCCGGCCGCTCAGAAAGCAATGGCAAACTACTGAGCGTAATCTTGCCAAGAAATCAACATACAGCTGAAAGATGCTGGTGTTGAAAGCGATGTCCTATAAAGGATATGCACCAACAACAAAAAAATTTTGAGTAAGTTTACTGTTTTCATGTGTTTGTTGTAGGACTTGCTCATTGGCTTTTCTGTATTTCCATTGTATTCTTGGCTTACTGTACACGATTCACATTCTTATAATATTACACGATCTATGTAACATTTCATTACACTTTATTTCGTTGCAATTTACATCTTTTATTGGTCAGTATGTTTTGCATCAGGCATCTTTGCCATAGTTTTGATCTAATGATTTTAATCCACCTTCCAGCAGATATTATGGCAGTTCTGAAATATTTGTACCGATTCACACTATGAATTGACGAGAGATAGTTGTACCGATACTCTCATAAATTGACGAGAGATAGTTATGCCGATTCACTCTATGAACTGATGAAACAGGATTTATGTGCATTTCTTATTGTTGTTGTTGTCGGTTATGTTTTTAATACGAAATTTAGCACTATAGATTTTACTGCTATTTCTTTCGTGTGACTATATCCTTGTGCAAAAGCTAAACGTGATTGTTTTTTTTAAATATGGCTCTTATAGTATTTATTAGGTACAATATTCCCTTTCCTTTATGTTTTCTACCTATCTGACTGCTAATACAAACTCAGGTTGTCGTAATCAAAACAAAATAATATGCACATGATAAGAAATCATAAAACGTTTATTTATTATGTTATTTTTGTTTACTTTAGCGCATGTCCAGATTATCATAACAACAATAAAGCATAATTGTTGAGTGGACACGACTTTATTAACAATTCTCATCAAACAACTTCGGGAGATACCACAAAAACAACAGGAACAAGCTTAATTAAATTAAGGTAAGGAACAAAACGACTCAACATATAAAGGGACCTTACTTTATCTGTAAATGATGCACTTACATTTCTGGCAATTAAGTGTTAATATAGCGTTAATTTAATTGCAAATCAATCTTTGCTGCCATTTCTTTATACATTAAGTTATACATGTTGAAGAAAAATAAATAACGTATTAGCACAAGTAATTATATTATTTTGATTATTTTTTTTCGCACAATATATTTTCATAATCTGCGTATCTGGCTGTCTAGAATAATATATAAAAGTCTAGTATTCAGCTTTGATATTGTGTGCATGACATAAATGATTATGTATTTGGCAGACCGCTAAAAGGCCAATGAAAACATTTCATATAAGCAAAGAAAGGAAAACAAGGTTTTGCCAAAATCAGCCTAAATCATCATGAGTAAAGCACATCCACCAGAGTTGAAAAAGTACATGGACAAGGTTTTGACATTGAAGCTCAATGGCAACCGAAAATTGACAGATACACTGCATGGATGTGATCCATTCATGAACCTTGTTGTTGACGACTCAGTGGAAGAGACCAAGACTGGTGAACAGAGGAATATAGGCATGGTGGTTATTCGTGGCAACAGTGTAGTTCTACTGGAGCAGGAGTCACAGGAATATAGGCATGGTGTTTATCCGCGGCATCAGTGTAGTTCTACTGGAGTCACAGGAATATAGGCATGGTGGTTATCTGTGACAACAGTGTAGTTCTACTGGTGTCACAGGAATATAGGCATTGTGGTTATCTGTGACAACAGTGTAGTTCTACTGGAGTCACAGGAATATAGGCATGGTGGTTATCCGGGGCATTAGTGTAGTTCTACTGGAGTCACAGGAATATAGGCATGGTGGTTATCAGGGGCATTAGTGTAGTTCTACTGGAGTCACAGGAATATAGGCATGGTGGTTATCTGTGACAACAGTGTAGTTCTACTGGAGTCACAGGAATATAGGCATGGTGGTTATCTGTGACAACAGTGTAGTTCTACTGGAGTCACAGGAATATAGGCATGGTGGTTATCCGTGGTAACAGTGTAGTTCTACTGGAGACACAGGAATATAGGCATGGTGGTTATCCGTGGCAACAGTGTAATTCTACTGGAGTCACAGGAATATAGGCATGGTGGTTATCCGTGGTATTAGTGTAGTTCTACTGGAGTCACAGGAATATAGGCATGGTGGTTATCCGTGGCAACAGTGTAGTTCTACTGGAGTCACAGGAATATAGTCATGGTGGTTATCCGTGGTATTAGTGTAGTTCTACTGGAGTCACAGGAATATAGGCATGGTGGTTATCCGTGGCAACAGTGTAGTTCTACTGGAGTCACAGGAATATAGGCATGGTGGTTATCCGGGGCATTAGTGTAGTTCTACTGGAGTCACAGGAATATAGGCATGGTGGTTATCCGTGGCAACAGTGTAGTTCTACTGGAGTCACAGGAATATAGGCATGGTGGTTATCCGTGGTATTAGTGTAGTTCTACTGGAGTCACAGGAATATAGGCATGGTGGTTATCCGTGGTATTAGTGTAGTTCTACTGGAGTCACAGGAATATAGGCATGGTGGTTATCCGTGGCAACAGTGTAGTTCTACTGGAGTCACAGGAATATAGGCATGGTGGTTATCCGGGGCATTAGTGTAGTTCTACTGGAGTCACAGGAATATAGGCATGGTGGTTATCTGTGACAACAGTGTAGTTCTACTGGAGTCACAGGAATATAGGCATGGTGGTTATCTGTGACAACAGTGTAGTTCTACTGGAGTCACAGGAATATAGGCATGGTGGTTATCCGTGGTAACAGTGTAGTTCTACTGGAGTCACAGGAATATAGGCATGGTGGTTATCCGTGGTATTAGTGTAGTCCTACTGGAGTCACAGGAATATAGGCATGGTGGTTATCCGGGGCATTAGTGTAGTTCTACTGGAGTCACAGGAATATAGTCATGGTGGTTATCCGTGGTATTAGTGTAGTTCTACTGGAGTCACAGGAATATAGGCATGGTGGTTATCCGTGGCAACAGTTTAGTTCTACTGGAGTCACAGGAATGTAGGCATGGTGGTTATCCGTCGCATCAGTGTAGTTCTACTGGAGTCAGAGGAACGAGTGTGGCATCTTCCCTCTCATCAGTTGTCAGTTCATGTCATGCACATTTGATGTTTATTCCTGTTATAGCATAGTATGAATGCATTTATGTATGCAGACTGTGTGGTTACAAGATGTGTGCTTGGGCTTTGTTTAGCCATGGGTGCTTAAGGTATGAATGTAGTTTGTTCATATTTTCTTTAAATTTGGGGTTAAAGATAATAAAAGTGTTTTCCCATTTAAAAAAAAAAATTAAAACTTGTCACAACTTCCCATGCTTGCTGCGAGGTTTAATGTGGGTACATTTTGTAGATACATACAGCAGTACGATATTGGTAAACAAAAGTGATTCAGCAATACTTTTGAACTTGTTTAAAAAAAACTACGTGTGAATGAGAATACACAGAGTGTGAAAGGGATTCTATTAAATAACTTCGTACGCATGGTAGCAAATGATTACCCAACCATCATCGTCAACAGGTAATATGCCATGTCTTGAATATAATGTTGCCACATGTGTATGCATGTATATGTTGTATTCGCAAATGTAAAAAGATACTGTTTTGTACATAGTAAACTATCCTTATAATAATAATAATAATAATAATAATAATAATAATAATAATAATAATAATAATAATAATAATAATAATAATGAATACAGGAGTAAGACATGGATGAGTGCTCTCTCCTCTACTATTTAATGTCTACATGGACATAATATCCAAAGAAGCAAGCAGAAAATTTAGAACTCTTTACTCGAGATGAGTAAATCTCTTTTATCGTTTCTTTACTTATTCAGTCTCTCGGTAGAGATTTGTTCGCAGCAGACGAGCAAATCTCCGGCGGGCCTATTCTCGCTGGTCGCGAGATCCGCACAGTGGAAGTATGGGAGATTTGCTTGCAAATAGACAGGCAATATCTCCTGCGGTAGCTATGGCGGACCTATTCCCGCTGGTCGCGGGGACCGCTATAAGTCAGGTGGGGAGTCTGACGATAGTGCACGCTTTACACAGGTCCGGACACTTGTGATTGACAGATGTGCGCGCCCTCATGGTCCGGGCTCGTACGAGGCCCTCACCCTTGGGGCATGGCTGAACGTCTCTAAGCCGTGTCCCTTGGGTGTCAGGGTCTGGCCATAACTCGCCACCGGCTCGTGGTGGTGAGGTCTCGGTGGATTGACGCTGAGCCGCCAGCGTCTGCAGCCTACCTTGTGCCAGACGTATTGGTTACCCATTCCTCTGGAATACACAAGACTAGGCCGAGGGAGGGGTCATGTCGTTTGGGCATCACATGATCTCTGAAGCTCTGCCCAGACATTGTGATGGAATATTGGCCATATTCCACTCACATACTTTAGTCTGTCAAGACTGCAAGGTGTCTACTACTACTCGAGATGAAACAACTGATCCGCAGGAAATAAATAAACGTCTATTTGCAGACGATCATTGCCTGCACTACAGCGATGAGGGCAGACTACAAAATTATATTAATAATCTGAGTTCAACCTACAGCAGGTACAATATGAGTAACCGAAGTAAGTAAGTTAGCAGATCGCCGGTCCCACTAAGTATACAGATAAATAGCACAACTCTGAAACAAGTTAAAGAATTCAAATATCTTGGAAGTATGATCACAGACGATGGCAGATTGGACAGAGAAATCGAAATCAGATGTCAAAAAGCTAGTGCACTTACATATCAACTATTACCCTTACTGAAACATCCAAATAAAACTATGTCCGTGAAACGACAGATAATAAACAGCATATTCACACCAACCCTATGCTACAAACCTCAAACCTGGACTTTATCCAAATCGCACTTTCGCAAAATCACCACCTGCGAGTGAAGATGCCTGAGGAGAGCTTCCAACTTAACAATCCGAGACCTAGTAAGAAATGCTGTTATCAGACATACAGTGGGATCAACACCTTGTGCCACATTTATTGAAAGACAGAAGATCAAGGGTTTGGCCATGTTGTTAGAATATAACACTAACAACTACCATCACTGGCCTTACATCAAAGATCATCTGCGACGAGACCAACAGGACGTCCAAGAAGAAATTTGATTGACGACAACAAAGACATTGTACAACCACACGGAATGACACTATCCAGTGCCGCCCACCAAGTGCTGGAATGCAAATTATTCCTCCCCACGACGCTTGGCGGCAGAAGTGGAAGATGATGATGATGATGATGATGTTGATGATGATGATGATGATGATGATGATGATGATGATAATGATGATGATAATGATAATAATAATAATAATAATAATAATAAAATGGTTACCTTTTCAGTCTACGTCGTTTTCCCAGCGTTTGTCTAAGATCAAAGTGTGGATTTATCTGTACTTGATCTGGCCAGCGTGCAGAGACGGCCATGCAAACTCAAACCCGAATCACCAAATCTCAAACACTGGCAGGTTGGCCTTAGTGCATCACAATTGATAGATATAAAATGGCAAAGTCAAAGAATCATATCAATTATAACCAAAACAGCAAACACCATCGTAATGTTTAGCCGCTCATAGAAGCAGGGGTAAGAATTAGAGACTAGAGGACACACCAGACAACATAAAAATTGAAAGTTATAGTTACAGACTAGGATTCGAACCTGTTACCTCCAAATGACAACAGCGCCTCACTGCTTCTCTAGACTCTAATTCTCACAGATCGGAACTGTGAGGTAAGTATGAACATTTCTTTTTAAATTCTCATTTTCTTTTCATTGCTTTAATTTTTTCATCCTTTTGTTCTTCTCGTCCTGTCGTCACCTTTTGATGTAGTTACAGGAGATCTCCTTGACTATATGTTGTGTTTGTGAATGTGTTTGTTTGCTGATGAAGGCTAATCGCCGCAACGTCATGTTTGTGTCGTAAATCTGTTATGTAAAGCCTGCACTACTTTGTGTCATTTTATATTGTTAGACTCTAATTCTTACACCTAATTCTATGAGCTCCAAGACAAAACGTCTGTATTTATTGATTAATTGTCTTGATGGTGTCAAAGGGTTCCCCAACTGATATTTATGTAATACGTGAACAACATTGCAACCTACCAATTATTTCTCTTCTTTACATGTTCGTTACTATACTGGCACAGCATTACGGTCTGATGTGTTAGTGTGTTTGTTATTTGACCTATGATAGTTTAATATACATTTTTGAGACCTATGGTTCTATGCCAATGGTTGGATAAGAATTCTGTCCATACTCAATAGTTGTGGGTTCATGTGGATGATATACCTGGCTAATGAAGACACCTTTTTTTCAGGTGTCTAGTTGGTCATGCTTCGAAACACACTACTTACTTCTTCCTGCAGCGAGGAGATGTCGTCATTTGGAGGTGACGGGGCGATTCCCGGTCTGTAACTATAGCTTTCAATTGTTTTTTTTTTTTTTTTATGTTGTCTAGTGCGTCCTCTAGTCTCTAAGTTTTACGCTTACTTCTACGAGCGCCAAAACATTACGTGCGTATTTATTTATTAATTGTCTTGCTGGCATCAAAGGGTTCCCAATTGACATTTATATGTACCACGAGCTCTACATGACGTTCAAAGGTAATGGCCTCAAGAACAAGCGTGTATTGATGGAGTTCGGCCACAAGAGAAAGGATGAGAAGTACAGATCTAAAATACGTAGTGATCAGGCCGAGGCTCGTAGACATACGGTTAAAGAGGCTGATGGCAGACGTACGGAGCGCATTGAAACACGACCGATAATATGTAGCCCATTCACACCAACCCTATGCTACTATGGTTTTGCAGTACGAATCGCAACTGCTTCAGTGTATGTTTTTCATTATTATCACATCTGAGCAGTACTAAAATAAAACAGAAGAGAAAGCACCGAGTGATATGAATTGATCAACGTCCATTGCTTTGATAAACAAATAAATCAGCACCCGCACATTGCCATGATAAGTCAAGACATGGGGGTTTCCGTATCGAAGTGGTTACGCCGCAAGCCTCGCGCCCGAGGCTTGTCTTTTTCGAAACCGGACTTCGTCTTTCGAATATAATAAATTATTTTTAACAAGTTTTCACTCTATGAACTGACGAGAGATACTTGTGCTGAGACAATCTATGAATTGACGAAACATAAACTTTCTAGGCATTTATTTGTAAGAACTTTAGCATTATAGATTTTACTGCCGTTACCTTCATTGGCTTATACTTATACAAACGCTAAACATTATTATTTATGAAACATATCTCTAGTAGTGGTTTATTAGTTACCGTGTTTCTTTTTCTTAATATTTTCTACCCATCTGACTGCATCTAATAACGCTAATTAACTAATAACAAAATATTATTAAAATGAGAAACAATATATAATGGCATACCCATTGTTTATTTCCTTATTTTCTTTTTTAAGAGCATGCTAACATAATTGTTAAGTGGTCACCGAATGTATAACAACTTCAGGGGAGCCCACATCAACAAACAGAAGAG
Source organism: Cepaea hortensis (assembly GCA_963921405.1). Classification (NCBI taxonomy): domain Eukaryota; kingdom Metazoa; phylum Mollusca; class Gastropoda; order Stylommatophora; family Helicidae; genus Cepaea; species Cepaea hortensis. Next base: position 62,959 of record CAWUFQ010000424.1, read on the forward strand.
ACATTAAATGGGACATAATTTATAATGTTAAGGGACATTATTCAAATTAAAATTATTTATAATATTTACAGTTCTGTGAATTACTTTCTTAATTTTAAGTTAATTTAATTTGAATATCAACCTTTGCGGTTATTTACAAATAACTTAGTATGTATATTGAAAATGTAAATATGCATATCGTATATACAAAAATAATTATATTATTTAGCTTTCTTTTTGCACAATACATTTTTATAATCTACTTTTCTTGCTTTGCCATAGTAGTATATTAATGTTTTTTATTATTATAGTGCACGATGGGAAAATCGTAATATATATTTTTTTGGCAGGCCGTTGAAAGGCCAACAAACTTACCATCCAATGTAGCTAACTTCAGTACTTCAGTCTTTGTTCTCTCTCTCTCTCTCTATCGCATGCGTAGTCAAGCAAACGCCATATAATATACTTATTTACAATTTACTTTGTAAAAGGGTATGCTTGTTGCGAATTATACAAGTATGACAAATTGCGTCGGTACATACAAGATGCACCATTTTCAGAAAGCAAAAGTAAATGAGAATATTTGGATTATGTTCGATTCAGTCGCTTAAAGATTAAGCATCGCTTAAAAGTCGACAGGATCGACTTCATTGCAGCGGGTTTTAACCCATATGACACGGTGTCTTTCCGCAGCGCTGAAAGCGTCGCACAAAGCACGAACTCCGTGGCTCTAGCGACGACCCACATGAGTCTCCGAAAATTTTCACTCGTGAACCGAAGGACGCGGCTTGAAATCGAACCCACAACCTTCGGAGCCCGAGTCAAACGGCTTGAACACTTCGCCACGTAGACTCCCATGTACGATTCAATGATACCGTTAAATTTGTTTAAATAAAACTAAGTGTGATTGAGAATACTTGGAGTTCGAAAGAATTTCTATTGGAAGATTTTAGTGTGCATGAGAGCAAACCACATCACCATCATAATCAACAAGTAATATGTAGGAAATTACACCATGCCGTGAATGCAATATTATCACGTGTACATGAATTCGCATATATTGTATATACTGTATTCGCAAATGTAAAATAAACACGCTTTGTAAAACAAATCTTATATATAAAAAAGGATGTGCGTATTTATGTATCTCTGTATGTATGTATGTCCTTTATACGCTCGCGAACGGCCCATCCGATTGAGATGACATTTTCTACACGTCTTCCTTTCATTCCAGAGCAGCCAACTGTCGTATTTTTTTTTCTTCTTCCTCCTCCTCCCTCCTCCCTCCTCCCCCTCCCAAAATACGTACGTCCAGGAAATGGTCTTCTACATAGACACTTCTCTCTGAGGTCCGCGATAACATATTAACCTGGTGGGATGGCAATCAATCATCCTACTACCTCCTCCCTCCTCCTCCCTTCTCCTCCTCCTCCTCTCCCCTCCTCCTCCTACCCTCTTCCTCTTCCCCTCGTCCCTCTCCCTCCTCTTCCTCCTCCATCCTCCTCCTCCCTCTTCCTCCTCCTTCTTCCTCCTCACTCTTCTTCCTCCTGTCTCCTCCTCCCTCTACCTCCTCCTCCTCCCTCCTCCCTTCTCCTCCTCTTCCTCCTCCCTTTCCTTCCTCCTCCTCCTCCCTTTACCTCCTCCCCCTACCTCTTTCTTCCTCCCTCCTCCTCCTCTTCCACCTCCCTTTCCTTCCTCCCCTCCTCATTCTCCCTCCTTCCTCTCCCTCCTTCCTCCTCCTCCTTCCTTCTTCTCCCTCTGCCTCCTCCCTCCTCCTCTCCCCTCCTCCTCCCTCTTCCTCCTCCCTCTTCCTCCCTCTCCCTCCTCTTCCTCCTCCCTCTACCTCCTCCCTCTACCTCCTCACTCCACCCTCCTCCTCTTCCTCCTCCCTCTCCCTCCTCCCTCTTCCTTCCTCCTCCTCCTCCCTCTACCTCCTCCTCCCCCTACCTCTTTCCTCCTCCCTCCTCCTCCCTCTACCTCCTCCCTCCTCCTCCTCCCTCCTTCCTTTCCCTCCTTCCTCCTCCTCCTTCCTCCTTCTCCCTCTGCCTCCTCCCTCCTCCTCCTTCCTCCTCCTCCCTCTCCCTCCTCCATCCTCCTCCTCCCGCTTCCTCCTCCTCCCTCTTCCTCCCTCTCCCTCCTCTTCCTCCTCCCTCTACCTCCTCCCTCTACCTCCTCCCTCCACCCTCCTCCACTTCCTCCTCCCTCTCCCTCCTAACTCTTCCTTCTCCCTCTTCCTCCCTCCTCCTCCTTCCTCCTCCCCCTCCTCCTTCCTCCTCCTCCCTCCTCCTCCTCCCTCTATCTCCTCCCTCCACCCTCCTCCCTCCTCCCTCCTCCTCCCTTCTCCTCTATCTCCCTCCTTCTCCCTCTCCTCCTCCCTCTCCTCCTCCCTCCTCCTCCTCCTCCCTCCTCCTCCTCCCTCCTCTTCTTCTCTCCTCCTCCCTCCTCCTCCCTCCTCCTCCTCCTCCCTCTACCTCCTCTTCCCTCCTACTCCTCCCCCTCCTTCTCCCTCCTCCTCCTCCCTCCTCCTCCCTCTACCTCCTCCTCCCTTCACATTCCTCCTCCTCCCTCTTTCTCCTCCTCCCTCTCCTCCTCCTGCTCCCTCCTCCTCCCTCCTTCTCCTCCCTCCTCCTCCCCCTCCTCCTCCTAATCCCTCCTCCTCCCTCCTATTCCTCCCTACTCCTCCTGTCTCCGCCCTCCTCCTCCCTCCTCCATCTCCCTCTTCCTCCTCCCTCCTCCTCCCCCTCCTTCTCCTAATCCCTCCTCCTCCCTCCTATTCCTCCCTACTCCTCCTGTCTCAGCCCTCCTCCTCCCTCCTCCATCTCCCTCTTCCTCCTCCCTCCTCCATTTACCCAAGACAGACAGACAGATAGTCGGTAACAGGAACGGGAACTTATATGACTACTTATATGAATTAAATGAGATGCTCCCCACCAGGGTCTGGGCGAAGCCGGGCAGGGTCAGCTAGTATATATATAAGATTCATATTATGATACTCCATGTTGACTTATAGAAAATCAACGGCGGAGAAAGCAGCACATGAAGTCTCCGGTCGTCAGAGGCAGCACCCCGCCCTTTTTTCGCGGCGAGTGCATCGCTTTCATTACGTTCCTCACACTATACGGTAGCGGAACTTCCCGAGTGTCCTTCTTTTGGCGTGCGCTGACATCATGATTTCCAGCTTTTAGATGCCTTACATGCCAGTAGCGTTTTATTTCACAATAAGTTTGTGGACGTGACATGAGAAAGGGAACGCTGCAGTATGTAAACACAGTATGAAAGTTGGAGTGGAGGAGAGGCAGCGAGAGACCAAGAGAGAAGATGCCGAGCAGTTTGACATCTTCACATGGAGAAACATCAACATCAGAAATGAGTGGCAGCCAACGAGACCGAAGTTTATGCACAGACATGATTACCTTCGCCAGACAGCATGGGCTATACGAAGAAGTGAGATTAACCATTAAAACGCTTCATAATGCATACTCCCTCAATTGTTGCCCATGTCATTTACAGGTATCACTGTTGCTCACCTGGACGCCATTCCCTTTCCCTGCTGTCATTTGTAGATGCCTATACATGGCGTTTTGTGATTGAGCCTCTCCACCCCTAAAGCTTCCAATGCTACCTTCGAATACCTTGTTCCAGTCCAGCCCGCGTGTCCGCATGTTCTCTTCTATTACCGCTTATGCATCACGTATGCTCAATCGCATTAAGTACTTTGTGTGTTGAGGCTGGGGCAATGGTCAACCCAACAAAGGCAACAGTGACTTGGTTCTCGTTGAATAACCATATTGTCAACACTCCAACACCAACTGTAAATCTGTGTTCAGAAACGGTGGAAAGAACACAGGCAATGAATTACCTGGTGATATGGTTTGATCGAAGCCTTGCTTATAATTAGCACAAAGACCAGGTGATAACAAAGGCCAAGCGGGGGTTGGCTGCGGTGCGGGTGATGGCGACAGCAAACTGTGAGCAGCGCCATCTATGTCTTTTATACGAGGGGCTGGTCATGTCTGTTTTTGAATATGCGATGGCAATCCTGACTCTCAGCCGTAAGCAGATTGAAAGGATGGAAAGGATACAGAATGAAGCTATGCACATTATTCTTGGATGTACAAGAGATACAGCATGCAGGGCGATGCGCTACCTTATTGAAGTTCCAAACGTTGAAGACAGAATAAAAGTTTGCAGGGCACGCGCCTACCTCAGAGTTAACGCAAACACACAACATCCACTGCATAGTGAAATTAGGAAGGTGAAGGGCAGCAGGTTAAAAAGAGGACGGTCGTGGATGGGTCAAGCCGAAGACATTCTTCAACAGGTGTGTTCACTTGAGGACTTAGAACCTGCCGAGGAGTGGGTACAAGTGCCAACATATTTCTGCACATCCTTTTCAGTTTGCATACAACTAGACATAAAATGCAGACAGGAAAATCCGGCTGCTGTGGAGGCGGAAGTACAAGCGCTGATTTTCGAGAATTCGCTAGACGGTGATGTTGTCATTTACACAGATAGGTCGGACGTCCGACATGTGAGAAGCTCATGGGCCTTTACGGCTCAGGCCGGAGGGAGAATTGTGAAGGAGGACTCTGATGCTTTTGCTGAGACCACAAGTAGCCTGACTATGGAAGTCATGGCAATAAGAAAAGCAATAACATGGTTCAAGACACAGACATTCACTAGGGCATTTTCCTTAGTAACTCAATGAGCATGCTCAAGAGGATAGAGATGGGGGGGGGGGGAGGGGGTTCCGAAGAGAATGGTTGCTGTCTCTGGAGCGGTCTCGGCTGGCAAAGATTAGTTTCATCTTCGTGCGAGGGCATGCGGGAGTACAAGGTAATGAGCGGGCTGACATGCTTGCAAGTAAGGCTATTGTGGAGCGCGAACGCGCCATGGATCAGGCTGACATTCTGAATGCTCTACGAGAAGTAAGAGTTTTGCGAGAACCAAGTGATGACTGTGAATCTACAACCATGGCCATGTGGGAATAGCAAATTAAAAGAGGGGTGGCCAAACAAGAACACTGCGCAGGAAGCCAAAGAAGATTGATAAACCAACACAGAACTGGTGTAGTTAGCCGCTACACGCTGCGAGATTTGCTGAGGAGGGGATTCGAACACTTATGGACTGAATGGTTCGATGTGCAATGAGGATGATCTGTCGACTAACTAACTAACTAACTAACTTGCTTATAATTAGCAAGAGGCCCCTCTGGTGGCGTATAAGCGGGATCGTAACCTCAGGGATGTGCTGGTCCATAGTAGGCTTACCCAACCTCACCAGTCTCTTCCTGGCACGGTGACTTGTCTTCGATCGCGTTGCAAGACCTGTCCATACGTACTTCAAACCCAGAGTCTGACATTCCATAAGACGACCTTCCACATCCGTGAGGGTTTCTCATGCATCAGCCGCAACGTCATCTATGCGATTACCTGCAGACGTTGCTACATGAGATATGTCGGTGAGACAGGATTACGTCTTGGGGACAGATTTAGACAACATATTTCTGATATCACCAGCGGCGCCCAGAAACGGGTATCCATGCATTTCAACAGTCCTGACCACCATGGCGCAGCCGACATACAGGTCACGGCCATCAAATCATGCGCATCCCACGAACGGGATCGGAAGACATTGGAACACCGTCTCATCTTCCAGTTGAGCACACTCTCCCCTCATGGCCTTAATGTCCAACACAGCTTCATTTAACTTCCTCCCCCACCCCTCCCACCCCCTAGCTTACAGTCCACCATCTAGGTACGTGCAGGTCCTTTAAAGGACATCACAGTCAACTTTCTTGGCAGGTTTACGTTCGGTGTTTTGCCATCGCTTTCTGAACGACCGCCACTCATGCCCCTCTGTGGGGACTAACACTATGTAGTTTTCCGCAGCGGTGTTTCGAGCGTTTAACGAGAACTGCTAATTGTCAACTGCGTCCGCGACATCTTTGCCGGTCTTAAATTTCACTTTTCCGCACACATGGGCGCTTCTCCACCCCACTCCCCTCCCGCTTGACCTTTGACCCGTGTACCATACATCCGGTCTATTAATCCACTGGAGCCCTACGCGTGTCAGTCTTTCCAAGTTAGGACACAGATTCAGATGAGTACATTTCATTAACTTAATTAGTTTAATAGTTTAATATTGTGATAGTGTATTTCATGTAGGTTTGTGTTGGTTTGTATTTGTTTGTCCTGTGCTGACGAAGGCTTTGGCCGCAACGTCCAATTTGTCTCTTGTAGTCGTGTTTTAGTAAAGCTCACAATCTACTTCTCGTTGTTTTTGGGTGATTCATTCATTAACTAACTAACTAACTAACTAACTAACTAACTAACTAACTAACTAACTAACTAACTAACTAACTATCTCTTCTACCACCATTCGAGGCTCGTGCTACACACGTGTCGTGCCCATAACATGGCAGCTCTTTACGACAGATAAGTAAGCTTTATGTGTATGTTCGTATAGATTGTTTTTATATAGAGCATGTTTGATGTGTGCGTGATGACGAAGGTTACAGCTGCCATTTGTGATTGGATTCTACTAAACTTTAGCATTCTTCTCGTTTTCGTCGATTCATTCATAACTTAGAGGGGATGGGAGAAGCCTAACAAATGAATTGTTTATTTGGTTTGAGGTTCTTAGCCAGACTTAACATATTTCTGTATCGACCAAAAGATGCGATTATTATCTTCTACTTATAGTCCATGGCGTCTGGCATTGGTGACCATGCCTGACCAGAACCTTCTGTCTGACGTGCTGCCAACCATATCTGACACTGATATTCCTGCATATAAACATGTCAAACCGCCCAGTATCTTCTCTCAGTTCTCCACCTTATTCTAATTCCCTACAACTTTCCTGTTGTGACGGCATGCTCCAGCTGTCTCATTCACATGACATTCTCAAAGAATATGAGCAAAGTTTAATTCAAATATTAGTATCTTTATAAAGTGCCATATCTGTAAAGGGCTCTGGATTTAGCGAGTTTACAAAACATTGTCCAGCTTCTTCACCGTGCATTGATACAGGATTATTACAGTCCATGTGTTGATATTGTCCACACACTTGTGACGATGTCTTCCTTCAGCACATTTCACCTCCTCGTTTTATTCCTTAAAACCCTTGAAAGGAATTGGTGCTTCCATATAGATCTAGAGTACTATCATTCAGTACTGTTTCCTTCAATTACAGTTTTACTAGAGTTTTCGTTCTCCTCTTCTCCTGCCATCACACTGCTTCTATTCGACAATATTTCAAAGTTTTGAAATCTTCAGTTTTATCATTGGATTGTTTATTCGTTGTCCATATTTCTTAACATAAAGTAGACGTTAGTAGTGGTACCAACTTCACGACAAAGGGTCATCCCATACAGCTCCGTTGTTCCTGTGTCAGTGAAAATCACACAAAATACTCCTCACTGTGAAAAGTAGAACAAACAGCACTTTCGATAAACCAAAAGCAGGCACACTAATATACGCAAAAAGACACTGCCAGAATGCCAACACAATAGTCCGCTACTATAACTAAACTTTGTCTGCAATGAAAAAGATCATTAACTAGAGAACTAACAGTTGTACACACATTATTCGTAATGACCCATACTGAAACATTCAAATACACTTATAGCCGCAAAACGATAGATGATGAGCAGCATTTTAGCACAAACCATATACTGCCAATGTGAAACTTGGGCATTATCCAAATCACAAGCAAAACCAATATCTACGAGATGAGGGGCTAGAGAAGAACTGCCAATTTAACTTTCCGATACCGAGAAAGAAATTGTGTTATCAGACAGACTGTGGGAACAACACCTTGAGCCACATATATAGAAATACAGAAGATCAAATGGTTCGGCCATCTCGTTAGAATGCAGTACCGTGAGCTACCAGCACTGGCGCTACACCAGATAATTTCTAATACGAGAGCAAGACGACACGAGAGGAATGAACATGGATTGACGACATCATAGAGATTGTACAATCACAAGGATTAACAAAATCCCGTGCCACACATCGGGCGCTGGAACGTCAACTATTTCTCCCCACCACGTTACAAAGCGGCCCCACAAATCGATATCATTAGCCTGGAGGAGGTTCAAGAGTCAGTATGAGATGGCAAACATTGGTTGCGGTACCTGGAAGAAGTGCTAGCACGCCTGCCCCGATGGCTTCATGAAATGCCTCGTTCACAATGTCCAGGAACTGGAAGTGCTAATTATGTAGACACGCACATTCTCAGCTGAGATTGCACTCAATGTCTCCAGCAGGGAGAGGACAGATATTGTTGAGCGTGCCCAACAGATGGCAATCAAGGTGATGATCCCCAATGCTCGAATCCTATCAAAGGAGGGTGAGTGAATTAAACTATTACTTATATATATATATATATATATATATATATATATATATATATATATATATATATATATATATATATATATATATATATATATATATATATATATAACTATATATATAAAAGAGAATTATCTTTGTTTGTGTCTTTGTTTGTGTGTCCTTTATGCGTTTCTGAACGCTATTCGATTGAGATGAAATTTTCTATAGATGTTCTTCTCACTCTCGCCGAGCCAACTGGCATAGATTGTTAGTTTAAAAACAGTTATTTACGTATTAAATCGATATTAAAAGGAAAGACGTCTAATTAAGGGGACTTACAACAAAAGTTATATCAAGGGACTTTACTTTTAGTAATATTGCTATATTATATAATTTAAATAATTGTTGTATTTTTCTTAAAGGTTTATAAAATGTTCACAGAAGTTATCTACAGTCGTATGCGTTATAAATAAACTGATAACAACTTTAAGGCATCTTCACAGTTTTCATAAAAATAATGCATCTATTTTAGATAGAAGTTGGGTGGACAGATGGAGTGCTGCTTTCACTTAAAAGCTCATTTTCTACATTAAGATAGACTGGCCGATGGTCACTGCCACCTAGCTGTTTCCCAAACAATCTTTTAATGTTCCACTCCAGGACAAGTGAATGGAAAGCCAGGTCAGGTGTAGTTGTAGTGTGCCATGATCTCGAGTAGAAGATATGTGGGGCAGACGGCTTGTTAATCAAGATGAATCTATTCTCATCTTGCCAGTCTTCCAGTCTCTCTCCTCTCTGGTCCATATGATCATAGCCCCAGCTCTGCGAAGGGCTGTTAAAATCGCCACACACAATCATTTTTCCTTTTAATGTTAGTGTGCCCAGTGCCTATGGGCGGTCATTTGGACAGTAGTAATTGATCAGGTGAAGGTCTGTATTGTCTGTCTTAAGATTAAGTGCCTGATACTCAGTCCCTCCCATGTAAACTTCAATTTGGGAAGCAGGGATGTTATTTTTGACATGGTCAGTATCCCTCCCTTTCGCCTGTCCTTTCGGTCAGATCGGTAACACCGGTAGCCTATGATTTTAAAGGCTATATTTTCGTTGAGGTATGTGCCTTGCAAGCAACATACGCTTACATTTTCTTGGGCCAAGATATTTTCTAGTTCTATTCTTTTCTTGTTGACACCTTCTGCATTCCAGTGCATTATTTTAAGTCTGTGTTTGGTACTGCCAGACGCTCTATTGTCAGACCCCTTGGCTCCACAGGGCATCTGAGAAGGACCTCTAGTAGCTGTGGTTAGAACCTTACGAGGTATAGGGCCCACCACTGCACCTGCCTGGGGTCCAAATCAGGGCGAGCACAATAACATATATCAGTAGTCGACATATTTCATTACGCGTAGTTGCGTGGCAGCCTGATTTATGTGGTGCGCCTCCAGACTGGCTGCCTCTGACACTTAAAATTATGAGAGACAGAGATAAAGCACATAAAAAGCGGGATCTCGGTGCATACCGTACTCTTAGAAACAAAGTTCAATATAACATACGACGGGAAAAGAAAAATTACTTTAAGAACTTAGTAATGGATAAAACAAATAGTAAGGATATATGGATGGCAATTAACACCTTGACAAACAAGTATAACTTACGAAATTCTTTACCATCAAATCATATTACATGCGACCAATTCAGTAATTTGTTTTTCAAACTGACATAGACCAGTTGAAGGCTTCAATACCTAATTCTCCTTGCAACTTATCTTTATTGTCATCGTTTTGCGAGAATATATGCTCCCGCGATATTCTTTCCGACATACCGCTAATGACAATCACTGAAGTATTCACGTACCTCAGTAACCTAGAAAACACAACCTCATCTGGGTTAGATGGAATCAGCAACCGGATTCTCCGTTGTGCTGCGCCAGTAATCTGATTATCACTAACCTATGTATATAATCAGTGTCTAACCAAAGGCCACTTTCCATCAGCTCTCAAAATCGCTAAAGTGTACCCTCTTCTTAAATCTGGTTCATTGGACAATGGTCTCCCGAACAATTACAGACCCATTTCCTTACTATCATCACTATCTAAGCATCTAGAAAAACACATCCATAAAGTAACATTACAGTATTTAGTTCACAACAAGCTTATTGTTGACAGCCAATCAGGATTTCGACCAAAATATTCTTGCCATACGGCCCTAACAAACATGATAGAAAATTGGCACCAGAATATAAACAATAACAGTCTATGTGGAACTGTGTTTATTGATTTCAAGGAAACATTTGATATGATAGACCATGTTATTTTAATTAAAAAACTCGAGACAATGAAAACTGGCCTTAATGTAGTCACTCTAATATCATCTTTTCTATCAAACAGAAAGCAAATAGTATCACATAATAAATCTCTGTCTCAAACCACTACCTTCAATATTGGAGTACCGCAAGGCTCTATTCTTGGCCCTCTATTATTTGCCATATATATTAACGATCTACCTTTGCATCTTTCGTCGTCCTGCGATCTACTTGCCGATGACTGTACGGTGTACACAAACGCTGAAGACAGTATTTTACTGGAGTCGTCTTTACAACAAGAATTAAATAATGTAGTTAAGTGGAGCTATTCAAACCGTAAGCAAATTAACATCACTAAAACAAAAGCAATGTTATTAACAACCAGACAAAGACTTCAAACTCTAAGCTCACACACATCACTTCAACTTCACATCGATAACATGCCAGTAGAAAGTGTAATTGAGCACAAAACATTAGGCTTAATCATTGATAGAAACCTAACCTTTAATTCCCATGTTCAAGAGCTCATTAAACAAACAGCGAAAAAAGTCTACCAACTCGCCAAGATTAAAAACTTCCTTGATGAGGACACAAGGAAACTATTCTATACTTCTCATATACAGACTCACTTTGACTACTGCTCTACAATCTGGGACGGTTGTTCTAATTCAAACACTAAGCGACTTTACTCACTCCAGAAACGGGCCATGAGTCTAATTTATAGCAAACATTTATCTGACAATCCTAGCCTGTATAAACGGCTTCAGTTACTACCATTCCGCAAACGCCTGCTTTTCAATAAAGCTAAACTAATTCACAAAATCCTGCATCGGAATGCCCCAAATTACCTTTAGCCATTGTTTAAATATAATGCTAGACACAGTAAACGTTTAAATATACTACACATTCCGAAGCCTAAGATTGACTTATACAAAACAAGCTTAACGTACTCTGCAGCTCAGCTGTGGAACAATCTTCCACAAGAAATCAAAGACATCACCAATCCCTATTCATATAATCGCAAATTATTCGAACACTATCTCAATACGGATTACCTTCCCCCTTAATAATTGAGATAATAATAATAACAAAACCCTAGTATAACAGCCAATCCCCTTTTTGTAGGCCAGTATATTCCACATGGCTAATAACAAGTGTCAGACCATTATCTAATATTACTGTGTCGTGTAATTTTGATGTTTGCATTTTGCCCATGCCTTTATAATGCATATCGTTTATATTGTTGCTGTTCTTTGTTAGCCTTGAATGATGTGTGAATGAAATAATGTATGAAAGAGAGTGATAGAAGGGCATAATGTTAGACGGGCCTGCGTGCCCAATTCTTAACCATTTGAAAATAAAGTTTGTTCGTTCGTTCGTTCAGCACCTATCTTTTGCAAGAACAGACTATGGTCTTACTCG